>JBBGZY010001996.1:972500-983535 GCA_037952925.1 Lithobates clamitans | reverse complement strand
CATTTGATTTGAGTTAGATAGATTAGGCAGAACAGTCAGTCAGTTAGCTGCACTTACAGTGTATTGTGTATATATATGCATCCCAGGTGTTGCATATATATATATACACTGTATTCAGTTTAGCTAGATCCGTTCCTGTTATCTTCTATCTAGACTATTTACATTTAATGCAGTGCGTCCTGCTCACAGTGTTCAGCTAGATCCGTTCCTGCTATTTACATTTAGTGCAGTGCGTCCTGCTCACAGTGTTCAGCTAGATCCGCTCCTGTTATCTTCTAGACTATTTACATTTAGTGCAGTGCGTCCTGGCTCACAGTGTTCAGCTAGATCCGTTCCTGCTATTAGTTACATTTAGTGCAGTGCGTCCTGCTCACAGTGTTCAGCTAGATCCGTTCCTGCTATTTACATTTAGTGCAGTGCGTCCTGCTCACAGTGTTCAGCTAGATCCGTTCCTGCTATTTACATTTAGTGCAGTGCGTCCTGCTCACAGTGTTCAGCTAGATCCGTTCCTGCTATTTACATTTAGTGCAGTGCGTCCTGCTCACAGTGTTCAGCTAGATCCGTTCCTGCTATTTACATTTAGTGCAGTGCGTCCTGCTCACAGTGTTCAGCTAGATCCGTTCCTGCTATTTACATTTAGTGCAGTGCGTCCTGCTCACAGTGTTCAGCTAGATCCGTTCCTGCTATTTACATTTAGTGCAGTGCGTCCTGCTCACAGTGTTCAGCTAGATCCGTTCCTGCTATTTACATTTAGTGCAGTGCGTCCTGCTCACAGTGTTCAGCTAGATCCGTTCCTGCTATTTACATTTAGTGCAGTGCGTCCTGCTCACAGTGTTCAGCTAGATCCGTTCCTGCTATTTACATTTAGTGCAGTGCGTCCTGCTCACAGTGTTCAGCTAGATCCGTTCCTGCTATTTACATTTAGTGCAGTGCGTCCTGCTCACAGTGTTCAGCTAGATCCGTTCCTGCTATTTACATTTAGTGCAGTGCGTCCTACGCACAGTGTTCAGCTAGAGCCGTTCCTGCTATTTACATTTAGTGCAGTGCGTCCTGCTCACAGTGTTCAGCTAGATCCGTTCCTGTTATCTTCTAGACTATTTACATTTAGTGCAGTGCGTCCTGCTCACAGTGTTCAGCTAGATCCGTTCCTGCTATTTACATTTAGTGCAGTGCGTCCTGCTCACAGTGTTCAGCTAGATCCGTTCCTGTTATCTTCTAGACTATTTACATTTAGTGCAGTGCGTCCTGCTCACAGTGTTCAGCTAGATCCGTTCCTGTTATCTTCTAGACTATTTACATTTAGTGCAGTGCGTCCTGCTCACAGTGTTCAGCTAGATCCGTTCCTGTTATCTTCTAGACTATTTACATTTAGTGCAGTGCGTCCTGCTCACAGTGTTCAGCTAGATCCGTTCCTGTTACATTCCTACTGACAGGCAGGCTTGTCTGGTTACAGTATATAAAGCTACCTGAAGAAAATTACAGGTGTTCTATTTGATCCTATTAGTACCACGGTCAGGCAGCTAGACTATTTACATTTAGTACAGTGCGTCCTGCTCACAGTGTTCAGCTAGATCCGTTCCTGTTATCTTCCTACTGACAGGCAGGCTTGTCTGGTTACAGTATATAAAGCTACCTGAAGAAAATTACAGGTGTTCTATTTGATCCTATTAGTACCACGGTCAGGCAGCTAGACTATTTACATTTAGTACAGTGCGTCCTGCTCACAGTGTACAGCTAGATCTGTTCCTGTTATCTTCCTACTGACAGGCAGGCTTGTCTGGTTACAGTATATAAAGCTACCTGAAGAAAATTACAGGTGTTCTATTTGATCCTATTAGTACCACGGTCAGGCAGCTAGACTATTTACATTTAGTACAGTGCGTCCTGCTCACAGTGTTCAGCTAGATCCGTTCCTGTTATCTTCCTACTGACAGGCAGGCTTGTCTGGTTACAGTATATAAAGCTACTTGAAGAAAATTACAGGTGTTCTATCCCAGCTTAGTGCAGCTACAGGCCATTAGTATGTCTGGAAGGCCAAGAAGGAGAGGCAGACAGTCACAAGCCAATAAGAGAGGGCAAGCAGGCTCTGTGTCTAGTGCTGGTCGTGGAGACGGTGCATCCTCATCAGCACGTGGCCATGGGACACGCTTGGCCTTTTTTTCGGCAGCTGGCCGTGTTGAGCCGCAACATGCGGAAGACTTGGTCGAGTGGATGACCAAGCCGTCCTCATCCTCCTCATCCTCCTCATCCTCTCTCACCCATGCCCAGGGTGCTTTGTCTGGCAAAGCAGCGGCCTCTTCCCTCAGCTCAATGTCATCAGTGACTCCTTCCCTAGCTCCACCATTTCCTCATGAGGATTCCCTCGAACTGTTTGACCACAGTGTTGGGTACATGCTCCAGGAGGATGCCCAGCGTTTGGAAGGCTCTGATGACGATACTGAGCTCGATGAAGGCAGTAACATGAGCGCGGACAGAGGGGGTGCCCAAGAAGGACAGCAATCTGGCAGTCATGCTCCCCCTGCTGCAGCATACTGCCAGGTTTGCTCCAGTGATGAGGAGGGAGGGGATGATGAGGTCACTGACTCAACGTGGATGCCTGATAGGAGAGAGGAGAAGGAGGAGGAGGAGGAGGAGGCGGCAGCACATCACCAACGAGGCAGGATGCCCTCCAGGGGCCAGCCTAAGGGCAGCACATTGACTGCATCACACCCCAAAGCTCCACATGTGCAGGGCGCTGCAGTCTCTGCGCGTTATTCAAAAAGTTCTTTGGTGTGGGCCTTTTTTGAGACGAGTGCATCAGATCGCACCGCTGCTATTTGCAACATATGTCTCAAGCGTATCTCGCGTGGCCAAAACATCTCCCGCTTGGGTACCACATGCTTGACCAGACATATGTTGACCTGCCATGCAGTTCGTTGGCAAGCGTATCTAAAAGACCCACACCAAAGAACAAAGAGGATCTCTCCTTGCTCCTCATCAGCTGAGATTTCCAACCCCACTAGACCTTCAGTCCTCTCTGAGACCTGCAGTGAGAGGAATGAAGGTGTAGAATTAGGTGTGTCACAGCCAAGTACTTGTGGGCAATCTGCTTTTGGTACACCGACGTCAGATTGTACCAGGCAAATTTCCCTGCCCCAGCTGCTGCACCGCCGAAAGAAGTTTGCTCCCAGCCATCCACATGCCCAGCGGTTGAATGCTAGCTTGGCAAAATTGCTAGCACTTCAACTGCTGCCTTTTCAGTTGGTAGACTCTGCCCCCTTCCGTGAGTTTGTGGAATGTGCGGTTCCTCAGTGGCAGGTACCCAAACGCCACTTTTTCTCACGGAAGGCGATTCCGGCTCTCTACCGGCATGTGGAAGGCAATGTCCATGCCTCGCTGGACAGGGCGGTCAGCGGTAAGGTGCATATTACCGCTGACTCATGGTCCAGCAGGCATGGACAGGGACGTTACCTAAGTTTCACGGCGCATTGGGTGACTCTGCTGGCAGCTGGGAAGGATGCAGGACAAGGTGCAGTAGTGTTGGAGGTTGTTCCGCCACCACGCCTCCAAAATGCTGATTGTGACACACCTCTCTCCTCCACCCCCTCCTCTTCTTCCTCCTCCATGGCCTCTTCCTCGGAACCAGCGGTGCTCCGTAGGCGTTCAAGGGGCTACGCAAGCACGCAGGCCAAAAGATGCCATGCGGTGCTTGAGCTGGTGTGCTTGGGGGACAGGAGCCACACTGGGGCAGAGGTTCTGTCAGCTCTGCAGGGGCAGGTTCAGAGGTGGTTGACGCCACGCCAACTTAAGGCAGGAATGGTGGTTTGCGACAATGGCACCAACCTCCTCTCTGCCCTCCGACAGGGACAAATGACCCATGTGCCCTGTTTGGCTCACGTCCTTAACTTGGTGGTGCAGCGGTTCTTGGGCAGGTACCCGGGCTTACAGGATGTCCTGAGGCAGGCCAGGAAAGTCTGTGTGCATTTCCGCCGGTCATATAATGCCAGTGCTCGGCTGACGGACCTCCAAAAGGAGTTTAACCTGCCCAAGAACCGCCTAATCTGTGACATGCCCACCAGGTGGAACTCAACGTTGGCCATGCTGCAGCGGCTGCACACGCAGCAGAGGGCCATCAATGAGTACCTGTGCGACTATGGCACCAGGACAGGGTCAGGGGAGCTTGGTTTTTTTTCCCCACTGTCCTGTCACCATTCGAGGAGGCCACGAGGATGGTGAGCAGTGACAGTGCATGCATCAGTGACACTGTCCCCCTTGTCCACCTGTTGGAGCACACGCTGCGTGGAATAATGGACAGGGCACTTGAGGCAGAACAGAGGCAGGAAGAGGAGGACTTCCTTAGCTCTCAAGGCCCCCTTTATCCAGACAGTGTTCCTGCGTGCCCGCCGATCACACAGGAAGAGGACGAGGAGGAAGAGGAGGAGGAGGAAGATTGTGTCAGTATGGAGGTGGAGCCTGGCACTCAGCATCAGCAGCAGTCTTTAAGGGATCAGTCCCAAGAAACACATGGACTTGTACGTGGCTGGGAGGAGGTGGCTGCTGACCATGTCGTTCTTAGTGACCCAGAGGACTCCGGACCGAATGCCTCAGCAAACCTACGCTGCATGGCCTCCCTGATCCTGCAAAGCCTGCGTAAGGATCCTCGTATTCGTGGTATCAAGGAGAAGGACCAATACTGGCTGGCAACCCTCCTTGATCCACGTTACAAGGGTAAGGTTGCGGACCTTATCTTGCCATCGCAGAGGGAGCAGAGGATGAAACATCTTTGGGAGGCCTTGCAGAAAGGTCTGTGCAACGCGTTCCCAGAGACTGGGAGGTTACAAACTCCTGTTTCTGGACAACGTGTTGCTGAGGCTTCGGTCAGTCAAAGAAGGAGCGGTGGAGAAGGTGGCCGTCTGACCGATGCGTTCAGACAATTTTTTGGTCCGCAGCCCCAAGGTATGATCGGTTCCAGCAACCATCGCCAGCGTCTGTTTTACATGGTGCAGGAATACCTAGGGGCAAGATGAGACTTGGACACCTTTCCCACCGAAAATCCTCTGGGTTACTGGGTCTTGAGGATGGATCACTGGCCAGAGCTTGCACAGTATGCAATTGAGCTACTGGCCTGTCCTGCATCCAGCGTTCTTTCGGAACGCACATTCAGTGCTGCTGGAGGCGTGGTAACCGATCACAGGGTGCGTCTGTCCACCGACTCGGTCGATCGGCTGACCTTCATAAAAATGAATGAGTCTTGGATCACCACCAGCTACCAAGCACCTGATGCTGATGTAACCGAATAATTTTTTTTGAAATCTCAGATCCCTTCAAAGACTGCCTATGCTGATGCTGAGTGACTATCCCTGAGTAATTATCCTCTTCCTCCTCAATCATCACGCTGATAGCTTGTAAGAACATTTTTGGTTCTGGGCGCCACCACCAGTGCCTAAGGCACAATTTTTCAGCCCCTGTTTAACAGGGGCGTGTAATTACAATTTTTGATGTAATACTTTGCAGCAGGGCTCGTTCCTGCATTCCAACTAGAGTGTCTGTGAGGGGTTGCAGTGTTGTGGCACCAGCACCAGTGCCTAGGGCCCAATTTTTCTGCCCCTCTCTAACAGGGGCGTGTAATTACAATTTTTGATGCAATACTTTGCAGCAGGGCTCGTTCCTGCGTTCCAACTAGAGTGTCTGTGAGGGGTTGCAGTGTTGTGGCACCAGCACCAGTGCCTAAGGCCCAATTTTTCTGCCCCTGTCTAACAGGGGCGTGTAATTACAATTTTTGATGCAATACTTTGCAGCAGGGCTCGTTCCTGCGTTCCAACTAGAGTGTCTGTGAGGGGTTGCAGTGTTGTGGCACCAGCACCAGTGCCTAAGGCCCAATTTTTCTGCCCCTGTCTAACAGGGGCGTGTAATTACAATTTTTGAAGCAATGATTTGCAGCAGGGCTCGTTCCTGCGTTCCAACTAGAGTGTCTGTGAGGGGTTGCAGTGTTGTGGCACCAGCACCAGTGCCTAAGGCCTAATTTTTCAGCTCCTGTTCAACAGGGGCATGTAATTACAATTCTTGATCTAATATTTCACAGCAGGGCCCTGTGAGGGCTTACAGTGTTGTGGCCACAGCAACACTTAAGGCCCAAATTTCTGCTGAGTATATAGGGCAGGACCCTACTTTCAAACATCTAACTTACAAACGACTCCTACTTGCAAACGGAAGGAGACAACAGGAAGTGAGATGAAATCTACCCCTAGGAAGGGAAATTCTCTCCTGTAAGAGTTAATATGGGAAAACAATTTCTCCTTTCCACTGATGCTTTCCAATCCTTGTTCCACAAAAAAACCCAAATTTTCAAAAAACATTTTTCATTGGGACAAAAAAGTGAGGTGAAATCTTCTGAAGAGGAGGAAAGACAGCAAAACAAATGTCACAGGGGTGATAACCCTTCCCTATGTTTTCCAAAAAGCTTAGAAAAGATTTTTTGGCTGGAGCTAAACACGTTAAAAATGTTCAAAATTACAAACAGATTCTACTTAACAACAAACCTACAGTCCCTGTCTTGTTTGCACCGCCTGTATACTGCTGTTCAGAGTATATAGGGCCTGGTGGCCCCACACCTTTCCTTATTTTAATTTGGGTGCGGGGTTCCCCTTAATATCCATACAAGACCCAAAGGGCCTGGTAATGGACTGGGGGGTACCCATGCCGTTTGTCTCACTGATTTTCATCCATATTGCCATGACCCGACATGACATTAAACCCGCAAGCAGTTTTAAATGAGATTTTTTCCTTTAAAAATGACATTTGGTGCAGGGACTGTTCTAAACATGGGAAACACGCGTCACTTTACAGGCATACTATAGACACCCCCCAGGTACGATATTTAAAGGAATATTTCACTTTTTTTTTTTTACTTTAAGCATCATTAAAATCACTGCTCCCGAAAAAACGGCCGTTTTTAAAAGTTTTTTTTGCATTGATACATGTCCCCTGGGGTAGGACCCGGGTCCCCAAACCCTTTTTAGGACAATACCATGCAAATTAGCCTTTAAAATGAGCACTTTTGATTTCGAACGTTCGAGTCCCATAGACGTCAATGGGTTTCTAACGTTCGTGCGAACTTTCGGTCCGTTCGCAGGTTCTGGTGCGAACTGAACCGGGGGGTGTTCGGCTCATCCCTATTCATAATATATGTATTGAAATTTGTATGTTTGTTGTTAATTACATTTTTGGATGTAAATTTTATATTTCTCTCTCTCTCTCTCTCTCTCTCTCTCTCTCTCTCTTTCTTTGACAATTGGATTTGTTTATTGCAAATTCCTAATATATGTATTGAAATTTGTATGTTTGTTGTTAATTAAAAAATTGGATGTAAATTTTATATCCTTTCTTTCTCTATCTCTCTCCTCTCCCTCCTCCATCTCTCTCCTCTCTCTTCTCTTTCTCTCTTTCTTTCTCTCTCTTTCTCTCTCCTCTCCCCTCTCTCTCTCTCTCTCTCTCTCTCTCTCTCTCTCTCTCTCTCTCTCTCTCTCTCCCCCTCTCTCTCTCTCTCTCTCTCCTCTCTCTCTCCTCTCTCTCTCTCTCCTCTCTCTCTCCTCTCTCTCTCTCTCTCTCTCTCTCTCTCTCTTCTCTCTCTCTTTTTTATTTGACTATATTTTTTTTGCAAAAGCAAAATTTTATTGTTAGTAGAAATTTCCTTTTTTTTAATTTATTTTTATATTGCTGTAATGTTTGTCTCTCTATTTTGACTCTCTATCTGTAAAACTAACTTATTAGTAATCGCCAAAGTTTGTCTAAAAGTGTAATGATGTGATAGATTTTTAAATAAAAATTTTAAAGTTAAATTTGTCTGTTTTTATTTTAAAATATATATTTTATATTAAAATCATGGATTTATATTTATTATTTTTTTTAATTTATTGTAGATATTAATGATTTATCTAAGTAGTAGCAATGAAAAGGACAGATATTATATATTTTTCTGTGCATTTAAATTATTTTTTAATAACCAAATTAAAAAAAATATATATTTTTTTTTTGGAAATATTTCTCAATTTAATATATTGCAATAGCATCAAAAAATAACAGATTACTGTATTTTTCATGCACTAATCAACATCTTATTTATTCTATAGAAATGCCTAGCTGCTTCGCTCTATTTTGCAGCCACATCAGTGGTTCTCATAATAATCCTCCCAATATAAACTACTACATATTTCCCAAGGACAGTCCAGCAATTACAAAATGGCTTCAAAATGCTGGTATGGAGCCAGAGATGATTGAGGAATACATTCCATTAATCAAAGCAGACCTGCGTGGGAACACGTATCGAATTTGTTCCGCCCACTTCACCACTGAGTGTTTTATCGGACAAGGAAAAAAAAGAAAATTGAAAGCAGAAGCGGTGCCAACACTATTTGCAGAAAGATCTACAATGACACCAGCAGAAAATAAATGGAACACAAGACTGAATAAAATTAGACAATTAACTTACATGAAGGCGGAAACATCTACATCTTCTCTTGTCAGCACAACATGTACATGCCAATGTACTAAAGTGCAAATGAAAGATGCAGAAACCCAAACAGACCTTTTTGATGTCAATATCCCTGAATCCCAAGAAACATATTGTAAAATTGCACGTGGAAGATCTATAGCTTTAGATCATCCATATAGCAGTTCTGGGACTGGTTTAATGACACCACCTCCGGTGCCACTATCGTCATCAGCTGAGTTTGCAACAATATTGCAAACAAGAACAATGATAGATTCTCCTTTTCAGTTCGAGGTTGACAGTCCCCGAAATTAGACAGAAAAGAAAATTGGCCTATTATGATGACCCAATTTTCCACGTTTCTGATTGTGATAATCCACTAAAAGATGACATTAGCATTTGTGAAAGTGTCGAAGAAATTGAAAGTGAAGAAGCAATCCCATATCCCCTTAATTTAGTGAAAGAAAGAAAATTTATTATTTTCGAAAGCAGTCTGGATCTATTGCTGTTTCAAATGCGTTGTCCGGATCCAGACTGTATTTCGAAAATCAAAAAGATTGACAAACAAATAATTGGAACAATGGTTTCTGTGTTTTCAACATGTTCAGCTGCTCATCGAAAGAAGATCTGGGAAAGCCAGCCAAAAATAAAAAATTATCCTGCAGGTAATATTTTACTTGCTGGCACCATTTGTGTAAGTGGAGGTAGCTACAAAAAAATAAGAGAAATGTTTGAACTATGTGGGATTGAGATTTTTGGACAAACATCGTACAATCGAGCTCAAAACCTATACATTTTTAAGGCAATTGACCATAGCTGGCAAGAAAACAATGGCAATGTGATCAGAGAATTGTCTGAAAAACCTTTGTTTCTTTTCGGCGATGGCCAATGTGACAGCCCTGGCTTTTCTGCCAAATACTCCACTTACACATTTATGGATCTTTTTTCCAAAAAAATTGTGGATTTTGAGTTGGTGCAGGTGTCACAAACATCATCTTCTGTAGCAATGGAGAAATTTGGATTTCAAAAATGTTTAGATAGATTAATTGAAAGAAAATTAGATATTCAATTTGTGGGAACCGACCGTCACACTGGCATAACAAAATTATTAAATGAAAAATATAAAAATATAAATCATCAATTTGACATTTGGCATTATGCAAAAAATTTAAAAAGAAAATTGATGCAAATTTCCAAAAAAAAAATTTATAGTCCAATTTTGCCGTGGATTGGACCTATACTAAACCATTTTTATTGGTGTAGTAGAGCTTGTCAAGGAAATGAGGAAGTTTTTAAACAACTATGGCATTCTCTATTACATCATATTATAAATGTGCATGTATGGAAAATTGGCGATATAGAACACCGATGCTTACACGATGAGATTAATGTGGATGATCCAAAGGTTCCCTGGTTAATCCAACAGTCACCTGCATTTCATGCATTATCCACAATTATTTTGGATCCTAAATTAGAAAAAGACATGAAACATCTTAATTTTTTTTGTCAGACTGGTGTGATAGAAACGTATCACAGTATGATTCTAAAATACGAATTCATTATAAATTTGATTCAATGGATGCAAGGACAAAATTGGCGGCATTAAGCCACAATCATAATGTGATACGTAAACCGGCTCTGACAAAAAAAAAGATGACAGTGGTGTTGAAGTTTTAGTGGAACGAAAAAACTTGGAGTTCCCAAGAGGTAGAAAGAAGTGGATTGTGCGGAATGTATTTAAAAAAAATGGACAATGAACATGCCATCCACATGCTTTGCAAGATGATTAGCATTGTTGAGGGAACCCTAATCTCTTCTTGGAAACCCAAAAATCCAGAAATGCCTAAAAACATTGCTCCGGTTGAAAGGCCAGAAACCAGTATTGCTGTAAAGGAACATATGACACGTTTTCCAACACTGGACAAAAATTAAAGTGAATTATCATATGTCCATATAACATTTTTTTGTTTATAGTGTTGATAGAAAATATATTTAAAACCCAATAAAATTACATTGCTGTTTTTATGCATGAGTTTATATCTTTTTAAGGATACGATATTATTGTATATATTGATCATATTTTATTACATTAATAAAACTTTTATATAAATAATTTCTGATTCAGAATTTTTTGTACTAAATAAATATTTTTTAAGAATGTTTATTGACACTGCTAATATTATAATGTAATGTAGTTGACCAAAAAAAATTCAAAAATCATTAGAATAAAATACTAATTTATTTAAAACAAATAAAATTGTCAACATAAAAACAAATATAAAATAACATAAAAAATTTGCATATAAATCTGTTCATCACACTTTAATGAAAAGCCATCTCTGAGGCATCGTAATCGTCAGAATAAAGAAAACCCACGTAAGAGCCGTTTGGATCTGGGAAAACCTCTCTAACCACTTTTACGGCACAAGATGGAATGACTCTTCTGTTGCCCTTCCCTAAAAACCCATATATCCATGCTATGAATGCTCGGTAGGCCGTTTTCCTCAATCGCCTGTGAAAAAAAAAAAAGAAAAAAAAAAGAAATGTGCACTAAAAAATATGTAATTT
>JBBGZY010001996.1:897500-967500 GCA_037952925.1 Lithobates clamitans | reverse complement strand
AGGCTTCGCCAATTTCTGTTGTTTCTCAAGCGTTGCCTCCCTCTTTGTTTGGTTCTGAGCCCTTAATAAAGGAATTTTTTATTTCAATTATACTTGCCTATGTGTTTTTTCCTTCAAAAAGGACAGTTTGTTTGTGAGGAGGCAGGTACATTTCAAAAATACAATGTGAAATTAACAAGGGACACCAACACCAAACAATCTCCTTGAGATTAAATAATATAAGATATCAATGGTGTTGTGGTAACTTGACACACAAAACACACACAAAAATATTCCATAGTAAAACTAAAAAGAAAATAAAACAAAGATCAGCCTTGAAAAAAATACAAACCTAAAAAAAAAAAACAAAAAAAATCTGCCTTTAAAAAAAAAAAATACATAAAACAATCCAAAAATAATTTTGTCAGATGTGACAAATCAAAATATATTGAGGGAATCCCAATAAATAATAAAGAAAGAAGTTTGTGAGAAGTCTGTGTGAATATGAGCAGCAAAACTACTTCATTCTTCTCACATTATAAAGAAGAAGAGAGTGCGCTGTATTAAACCATTTTTTACATTGCAGTGTGATGAAAGTGCTGTATCCATTCCGAACGCTAATTTTACCAGACCGAGCTGTCCCGTGTCGGAATTTCTTCTGAGCATGCGTGAGCATGCGTGGCACTTTGTGCGTCGGAACTGGCCACACACGGCCGGAATTGACGCGATCGGATTTTGTTGTCGGAAAATTCTATAGCCTGCTCTCAAACTTTGTGTGTCGGAAAATCCGATGGAAAAAGTCCGATGAAGCCCACACACGGTTGGAATTTCCAGTGAAGAATCCAGTCACCAGATTTTCGTGACCAGATTTCTTTCTGGAAGTGTTAGGGAGAGGGTAATCAGGTGGTGATCTGAGAAGTGTAAAGGTTCAATGGTAGCAGATTTTAAGAAGGGGAGATATTTTTGGGAAAGGAAGAGATAGTCTATCCTGGAATACTTATTATGGGGTGCAGAAAAGAAAGTGTAGTCTTTCTCGTTTGGGTGTAGGGTGCGCCAAGAGTGGTGCATGAGGAGTTCTTGTATTTGTGTTTTAATTTGTCGTAGTGCTCTATATGGCAGGGTTGAGGATCCGGAAGTTGAGTCTAGGAGGGGGTGTAGTGCCACAATGAAGTCGCCCCCAAGGATTGTAATCCCCGATTGGAAGCCAGCAAGGAGGGTTGCTATAGATCTAAAGAAGCTGACCTGAGAAGTGTTGGGGCTGTATATATTGGCTAAGGTAACCGTCCGGTTGTGTATGATGCCCTTTAGGAAAAGGTAGCGACCCTCTGGGTCTATGAGGGAGTCTGTCAATTGCCAGTGAAGGTTTTTAGAAAGCAAAATCGAGACTCCTTTTGTTTTGGCCAGTGAATTGGTGGCATGGTAGAATGTTGGGTACATACTGTTCGTAAGTTTAGGGATATTATTCATGCGAAAGTGTGTTTCTTGGAGAAACACCACATCCGCCTTCAATTTATGCATCATATTTAAGATTTGACTGCGCTTTTCAGGGATGTTTAGCCCTTTAACGTTTTGTGAAACCACTTTAAGTGTGGCATGTTTCATGTTAGAGTTTGGGGTGGCCATGGTGTCTGGGCCTTGTAGGGTTGTTAAGTAAGGCACGTGGTGTACCAGCCTTTTAAACACTCGGCTGATGTGAGTGGGTGGAACCTGGGAGGGGAAACCGTGGAAACCAAAGGAGGCGAGACCCAGAGAAGAAGATAAAGGGAGAGATAAATAATAATATAAAAAAGGGGGGGGGGTAAGGGGAGGGGGTAAGAAAAAGAAGATGAAACCGAGAGGAAAAGGTTAGTAGGGTGGGGTTTGTTGATGGGGAAGAAAGTGTAGTAACCAGAGGTATGTGTAGACCAGCTACCTTACCCTGGTGAACGTTACGTGGTACGGTACGGGTCAACAGTAGTAGCCACTATCTCGTTGTGTGGAGGAGTGGGAGGTGTCCGTATATAGGTCTATAGAACATCTGGTCCACAGGTGGTCGTCAAAGGTCTCTAATTTGTGAAGTGGGAGCCTGCATTTTGGCATAAGAGAGAGAGGTTAGGCAGAGTCAGTTAATAACAAGCAGTCAACATTATAAACAGTAAGCTTTAGGCTGTGTGCGGAGCAAATAATGCTCTCTGATGGTGGAATTGGAGAGTAAGCATCTATGAGAACAAACAATTCAAAATAAGAAAAACTGTGTAAACATGCTACTAATAAACATATCTTAGCAGGTCGCACTCATTGGAATAGTACATCTTGTCTTCAATATGCAAGGCTAGTATTTTGCCTTGGAGAGTTATGAAAGCACTAGGAGTGTGGGGGGGGCACCATCTTGAAGGCAAGCTCGAAGTGCTCTCAAGAAGTAAGTTGACTTTGGGGAGGGGTAATGAGGATTCAGTGAGATTTAGGTTCATGAGCTGACCAAAAATTGGGCAGTTCGGGAGTTAGGACAGTACCTCACCTCATATGTTCGTGCTTGCCAACAGTGGCCTTTGGTTGAATAGAGTAGTACTAACCAGTAACTTAGTAACGGCCTACAGGTATAAAATGGTTAGATTATACACCGGTAGTGTTAGCCCTGGGATTGTTAGGTTAATTGTATATGTCCACAGTTTAGAGGGCTGTCCAACATGGAGGTCCCCTGTGTGGGCACATTGTGCGTCAGGGTGGTGCTCAGAGAGAGGAGTAAGCTCCATGTGGGACGGACCCCCCTTTTACAGGTATATGCATAAAGTGAAAACTTATTGATAAAAATGAGAGAAAAGAAAAAAAAAAGAAAAAAAAACAACAGAAAAAAAACAAAAACAAAGTGGGATTCAGCTGGGTGTAAACCTTATGTATACCAGTACCATAGATGCGTTCTATAATGGTGACACATCTCCTTTGGTCCTAAATAAGAAACCTGGGTATAGGGGGAGGGAAAGGGGGGATGGAAAGGGGGGGTGGGAGGGAGGGAAAGGGTAGGAGGGGGCCAGGAAGTAGAGGGTCCCAGGAGGTTTTGATCAAAACATGGGAGGGCCAAGCTTAGGTTTGGAGAGATCTGTCCAAAGTTGTCGTCCACAAGCTGATCTTCATGCTGGAGGTGGGGTTAGGGCATAGCTGAACTGCAGGGTAGCCAGCTGATCGGTCAGTCGCTGTCCCATTTGTGTTGGATTTGGCTTGCCGGCATGCGGTAGGAGTAGAATACGTTGGTTTCTGTCAGAATCTGTAGAGCAGGGTCATCTTTCCAAAAGGATTACTTTGCTGGTGGGCCTGTATGCTGGGAGGGTATGCGTAGTCCTCAGGGAGCTTTACAGATCTGAAGAAGCGGCAATGTCTATCCATAAATGGGTGGGTAAGTCCATGAAGCAAGCTGGATAGGCCAGTTCAGGCTCTGCTGGCAGGCCACCTGCCAGTGGTGGGTCTGATAAATCTAGTCTAAAACAGCCGTATTGAATATGCTGATTAAATACAATCCTTATAACTACTAAATGCTAATGAATGCAGCAAGGAAAGTACCAATTAATACTACATGCAAAATAAATATTATATAAAAAAAGTCCAAAAAACTCAGTCAGCGTGGCTAGAAAATATATAGAGAGGGTGATGTAACAAGTCCTTTGTGAAGAAGCAAAGTTCCAAGCATACAGTGTCAATTCAAATTACTATTTAGTTGATCTACAACATTTATTCGTCCATTATACGTGCAACCCCCAGTACTCATTACTGATATACTTTTTCTGGTGAACATATTAAAAAAAAAAAAACACCACCCATAGTCTACTATAGTATTTCATATTAATTTTGTCTAGTGCTTACCATATAAATCCATATCACCAATAATCATTGATACGGGTTACATTTTTTTCCCTTTTTCCCATTCCCCTTCCCTCCTCCGGTCAAAAAAAAAAAAAAAAAACACTCCCCCATTACTTTCCAACCCTTCCCCCCCCCTCAGGCCTCCCCCCCCCATATCCTCCCCTCAGCACCCTCTCCTTTCTTCCCAATTATTTATCTTTTATTATAATATCTTCCCAGAAAATCATGGCAAGTTTGCGGCCATAGTGGAAGATCCACCATGGGCAGCTGGAGGCGGTTCACAAAGTCAGGGAGGTCCTCCATGTCCCGAAATGTAATTTTTTGACCATTTTGATGCACAATAATCTGGAAGGGAAATCCTCATCTATACAGTATCTCTTTGTCTCTAAGTTCTTCCAGTAGTGGTTTAACTGTTTTCCTCATCATCAAGGTATATCTGGACAGATCCTGCAGAAAAATTTGTTGGATCCCCTCGTATTCAAGGGATTTTTGTAACGGTGCTGCTGCCATGATCATTTCCTTGATGTGAAAAAAATGTATTCTGCATATCACATCTCCGGACTTCCTTGGGTCTGAGTCTTTGGGCCCCTGTGCTCTATGTGCTCGATCAATCAATATTTCTGTCATTATTGGGCATTTTAATAGGGTGTTGAATATGCTCTGAGTGTCAGTTTCAAATCTTCTTTTCTTGTTGTTTCTGGCAACCCTCTAACTCTGATGTTATTTTGTCTACTTCTATTTTCGAGGTCATCCAATCCGGTCCTTATGTATTATTATTATTATACAGGATTTATATAGCACCAACAGTTTACGCAGTGCTTTAAAACATTAGGGAGGACAGTACAAGTACAATACAATTCAATACAGGAGGAATCAGAGGGCCCCGCTCGTTAGAGCTTACAATCTAGGAGGGAGGGTCAAGTTATACAAAAGGGTAATAGTTGTGGGGGATGAGCTAATGGAGAAAATAGTGCAGTTGTTAGATGGAGGCAGGATAGGCTTCTCTGAAGAGGAAAGTTTTCAGGGATCGCCTAAAAGTGGATAAATTTGGAGACAGTCTGACAGATTGGGGTGGGGAATTCCAGAGGATGGGCGAGGCTCGGGAGAAGTCCTGGAGGCGGATATGGGAGGAGGTGATGAGGGAGCTGGAGAGCAGGAGGTCCTGGGAGGAACGGAGATGGCGATTAGGTTAGTATTTTGAAACTAGGCTAGTGATGTAGCTGGGGGCAAAGTTGTGGATGGCTTTGTAACTTATTGTTAGTATTTTGAATTTAATTCGTTGGGCGAGTGGCAGCCAATGGAGGGATTGGTAGAGAGGGGTAGCAGACACTGAGCGGTTTGTAAGGTGGATGAGTCTGGCAGCAGCATTCATGATGGACTGAAGGGGGGATAGTCTATTTAAAGGTAAGCCAATGAGGAGACAAGTCAGGGGAAGAGGCACGTGGGGGAGGAAATATTATAAGCTCGGTTTTGGACAAGTTGAGTTTGAGGAAGTGGTGTGACATCCATACAGATATGTCGGTTAGTAAGTTGGTGATGCGTGAGGAGACTGATGGAGTGAGTTGAGGGGTGGAGAGATAAATTTGTGTGTCATCAGCATAGAAATGATATCGAAAGCCGTGAGAGGCTATCAGCTGACCCAGGGAAGAGGTGTAGATTGAAAATAAAAGGAGGTCCAAGAACAGAACCTTGGGGGACCCCGACAGAGAAGGGAAGAGGAGTGGAGGAAGTAGAATTGTAAGTGACACTGAAGGTGCGTTGGGATAGGTAGGATGAGAGCCACTGAAGAGCACAGTCACGGAGACCGAGGGAGTAACGTTTTTTGAGGAGGAGGGGTGGTCAACCGTGTCAAAGGCAGCTGAAAGATCCAGAAGTAGGAGTACAGAATAGTGTCTGTTGGTTTTTGCAGTTAGTAGGTCATTTGTGAGTTTTAAAAGAGCAGATTCTGTGGAGTGTTGAGGGCAAAATTCAGATTGAAGGGGATCAGGAAGGTTGTTTTTAATGAGGTGGTCATTCAGGTGGTTGTAAACCAGGCGTTCAAGGAGTTTAGAGGAAAAGAGGAGCAAGGAGATAGGGCGTTGGTTGTTAAGATTGGTAGGGTCCAAGGATGGCTTTTTAAGTATGGGGGTGACCAGTGCATGTTTTAGAGCATAGGGGAAGATGCCAGAGGTGAGGGACAGATTGAAGATGTGGGTTAGAGAGTGTAGGATGGAGTCAGAGGGTGACCGTAGCATATTAGAGGGAATAGGGTCCAGGGGACAGGTGGTTAGGTGGGCGATAGAAAGGATTTTAGCAACTTCGTCTGTAGTAGCAGATTTGAATAGGGGGAGTGTCAGTTGTACCTGTTGACATGGGGTCTTAGCTAGGGGAGATACCTGTAGAGTGGAGATTTCATTGTGGATTGTATCAATCTTGTTTTTGAAGTGATTAGTAATCTCCTGGGCAGTGAGTGAGTCAGTGGGTGGAGGCGGTGGAGGACGAAGTAGAGAGTTGAAGATAGAGAAGAGTTTACGGGGATTGGATGAGAAGGTGTTAATAAGAGTTGTAAAATAGGTTTGCTTGGCAGTGTGGAGGAAAGAATAATATTTTTAGAGGGCAGATTTGTATTGGTTAAAGTCTTTGAGAGACTTAGTCTTGTGCCACAGACGCTCAAGAGCGCGACTACGTTTTTTGAGAATTTTAGTGTCATCTGTTTGCCAGGGTTGTAGGGGTTGAGGCCTGATTCTGCGTGTAGTGAGGGGAGCGAGCTTGTTCAGGGTGGAGGACAGGGATTTATTGTAGATGGACGTGGCTTGGTTGGGGCAGGACAGGGGAGAGATTTTGTCACAGAGGTGGTCAGTAGCAGAATAGAGGAGAGAGGAGTTGAAGCTGCGAAAATTTCTACGGGTGATGGTTAGGCGATTGGAGAGAAAGGTGGTGGAAGAGAGGGGAAGAGAGAAACTAATAAGGTGATGGTCGGAGAGAGGAAAAGGATTGTTTAAGAAGTTGCATGGAGTGCATAGGTAGGAGAATACAAGGTCAAGGTTGTTGCCCTCAGAGTGAGTAGAAGCCTGTACCCATTGTTTTAGGTCAAATGAAGAGGTTAAACTAAGAAGTTTAGAAGTAGCTGGAGTGTTTGTATTAGCAGGGATGTTGAAATCATCGAGAAGGATTGTGGGAATTTCCAAAGAGAGAAAGTAGGGTAGCCAGGCAGAAAACTCATCAAGGAAAGTTGATAATGGTCCAGGGGCCGGTAGATCACAGCAATTCTTAGGGAAGTAGGAGAGAATAGACGTATACAGTTGGCTTCAAATGATGAGAGAGAAAAAGAGGGAGGAGAGTGAATAACCTAGAAGGTGCATTGGGGGGATAGGAGGAATCCCACTCCACCTCCCTTGCGTCCATTAGGCCTAGGGGAGTGAGTCCAGTGAAGGCCACCCTGGGAGAGGGAAGCACGAGAAGGGGTGTTTCAGAGAGGAAGGTGAGATAATTTGGAATTGAGGTCATCTGCAGTCTGCTGTGGTTTGCTTTGTGCAAATCGCTGAAGTGCAAGAGCAGAAGTTCCATTAATTTAAAGAACCCCACTTCTTTGGAAGAACCCCTGTAGGTGCAGCCCCCTGTATGTGTTCCCCCTTAAAGAAGGCATTGTTTTTATACTGTGTGTTGGGTGTGGATAGAATCTGGCAATTAATCAATTAAGAGGGGATATTAGGAATACAGATAGCAGAGCATAACTTTCACACCACAATCAAACTGCAAGGGGACTAAAAGGCCAAAATTGTAAAGATAAGGGAACCCATAATTTAGGTAAGACTTATTGGCTAAATAAAAATTGAGGGGGGGCGTGTCCAGATGTTGAGGGGAAAGGACGTGTGGCTGAAGAGCTCCGCCGACCCTTCTACAATCCACGGCCATCTCGCTCAATAATCAACTGGGAGAGCCTCCAAACCCTCCCCAGCAGCCACTGGACATTCCCTACACCAGTCCTTGGGTAATTTGTGGAGCTCGAGTGGCCGTTTGGGCTTCTATCAGGCTGTGACAGGCTCCACACCAGAGAGACCCGCTGCCATCTTGCGGCCTGTGAGATCTCCTCCGTTCCCAGGCTCGAGTGCGGCGATCGGCAGAGTGGAGGGAGGCCGACCCATCCACACCTGTGAGGATTGACCCCGGGAGGAGGCTGAGCTGTGTGGGGACCCGAAGGACCGCCGGAGGGCTCGTGGCGGCGAGATCCGAACACCCGCGGCCCACTGCCATCTTTTGGCCTGTGCAGCCTCCAGCGTCCCCGGGCTCAAGTACCGCCATAGGCATACAGGGGGACCGCTAATTGAAATATTTCCACAGCGGAAGTCAAAGGGAGGTAGCTGGACTGTACAAACTCCTGAGAAAGCGCCAGAAGATTAATATGAGATTCCCTGGCACCCACCGCACTCCGCCATCTTGCGGCCTACTATATAAGGTGCATCCTTCATATTCAGGTACTGTGTGCTTTGGGGATACTGTGCTGCTTTTCTTGTACCTCCATCCCTGCTAGAACTGGGTCTTGAAGCAAACCCTGTACCTGCACAGACAGCTTAGACATCCAGATTTCTGGCTGACCCCTGTTCCCAGCATTCAGGTCGCCTTACTCCCTCTGTTCTCATCACAATAGGAAGATCAGACTGTTAACTACATATTAAACCACTAGCATAAACTGATCTCTGACCTGCCCCTGGCCCCAGCTTGTGGGTTACGATTGCAGCCTCCACATGCCCCCCGGCCTGGTCTTTACATCTCAAGCATTCCAGGAGCGCATGCGCTGCCCTCTGAGATGGTGGATGCGTGATCTCTGAGCTCCGCTCCCATCCAGTGAGCCTCTGTACAGCTACATAAGCCACAAACAGCTCCAGAGGCGAGTCCCCACGACTCCGCTGCACATCCCGGCATCCTATGGGCAAAATAGGGGATCAGAGATCCTACTACCGAGCCACACAACACTCAAGATCCTCCTCCATCATGGACCACTTCCTGACTAGGCCTCAATCCCCGGTCTCGATTTCTCAGGGAGAACCAGAGGATTACGTCAGCACCTTAATGACAGAGAACAGTTTGCAGCAACAGGCCATCCATCCACACGCAGTTTCCTCTCCTCACTCGGTCCTGACCCCGGAGATGATGAATCTTAAACTCCAGGCCCTGGCCCAGCAGGTAACCAGAGACATAGCACAGAAGATTGGGGAGAATATCTAGAGAGCTCACAGGAGAGATTGATGCACTGGGAGAACGCACAGCCTCCCTAGAGACAAAATTTGATAAGACTCTGCTCTATGTACAAGCTCTTGAAGAGGAAAATGCAATCCTAAAAAACTCAGTGTCCCAATTGCAGCTTCAGCAGGAGGACCTCAAGAACAGAGAGCGATGCCAAAACCTGAGAATACGCGGAGTCCCTGAGACTGTTGCTGACAACAATATCAGGCCTTATCTCTTAGGCCTATTTAACACTCTGGCTCCTGAAGTTGTAGGTCCCTGGCCCCTAAACCCCCCGCGGGGGCCAGACCCCGTGACATAGTGGTACATTTCCACTTCTATGAGAGTAAAGAGACTCTAACCAGGGCCACACGCAACAGATCAGGCATTGACTACAAAGGAGACAGAATCCAACTGTTCAGTGACCTCTCCCCGATCACCCTGGCCAAGCGTCCCTCTCTACGACCCATCACCTCTCATTTACAGCAACACAAGGTCCCTTGTTTCTGGAGCTTCCCATTTTGCCTCAACATCACTCTAGATGGGGTCCAACACGTCCTACGGGACCTTCAAGAAGGTGATGCTTTCATCAAACGTCTAGGTCTGCCTCCTCTTCCTGCGGACATAGATCAGGCTCTACCTACCACTCCACGTCCATTGTCAGCCCCATCCAGAATCTGGACCCCAGTGAGAGGAAGAGGATCAAAGGCCTACTCCACTCCCCAGCGCTCTCAACGCTCAAAACCACCCACCTGATTTGATGTGGACATTCTTTCCTTGTGCATATTCTTATTATGGCTCCATACGGGACCTGATTGATGTGTGAATCCCTATTTGGGCCCACCGTGTTTACAGTATGTCTCCTCTTGCAGACGTCCTGCAAAGTTTAGGCTATTGTTGCTGCTTGTTTGCCTTTCTGATATTGCAGTCCATTTTCCATAGGAAGCAGTTGTTTTTTGTTTAATGGTTCCCCCCCGGCTGCATTTCCCCAGGTTGCCCAGAGTTGTGATTAGACAGTTAACGCTATAGGCGGATCACTGTGATGGGTAGTCACGAGTCCCTCACCATTTTGGAGACGGCTATGCTCCCCTACTGGTCCTCAGGCTTCGGCTGAGGATTCCTGAGTAAACCTTGCTCAGGCCTTTCTGTGAAGTTGTTTTTTTCTCAGTTTTTGGGCCTTACAGGCCTTTTTGTTTCTAAGCAACATAATCCTTCATGAGCCTTTTTTTGGATCATCCCAAGTTTGCTCAAATGCTTCAGTTTTCCTTTTATTTTTTTATATTTTTTCTATTTCATTTTTTTTTATTCTTAGTTCGGTGAATGATCATCTCACGATAAGGGATCTTTTGATCAGGCTAAGGCCTGTTCTTAGGCCACGCATACATATATTTACTGTTGGGCTGTTACCCATTCTTTTGAATATCTCAAAGCTGAATTGTGATGTTTATCTATGGCTTTGAAACTGTTATCATATAATGTGAAAGGTTTGAATTCCATAAAAAAGAGATGGATGGCCTTGAAGGAATTCAGGGCCTCCGGTGCGGATGTCATCTTGGTTCAGGAGACACACTTCTGGGTTCCCTGAAATTTGCCTCTAGACACTTCCCAGTGTCCTTTCTAGTTTCGGACCCATCTGGAAGGGCTGAAGTGGCAGTCTTGGTCAAACGTTCATGTCCCCTCCAGATCAAGTCCACCCATTTAGATCCTCATGGGCGTTATATAATTCTAGAAATGTTTCATATTCCCATCGCACACGTTCCTGGTATAAGCTCTAAAGGTTGGGTGCTGCAGCAACAACCAGCTGGATACTGGTTCAAGTCACAATGTAGATACTTGCCAGCACACCAAGGATCAGCACAAGGTGACGTCCAAACAGTTTAGTTTATTGCATGATCACAACGCAAAGAGGTGCAACGCTTCGGAGTCACGCAGGACCCCTTCATCATGCAGGACGAAGGGGTCCTACATGACTCCGAAACGTGGCACCTCTTTGCGTTGTGATCATGCAAAAAACTAAACCGTTTGGACGCCACCTTGTGCTGATCCTTGGTGTGCTGGCAAGTATCTACAATATAATTCTAGAAGGCACCTACTTATCTAACCCTATGACGATCACGAATGTATATGCCCCTAACACGGGTCAAATTAAATTCCTTACTGAAGTCTTGGAATGATTACAGAGAGTAGCTCATCCCTTTATGATAGTTGGAGGTGACTTCAATGCTGTCTTCTCGCCCGGTCGGGATAGGAAATCATTGTTCCATTCAGTGCCCCCTTTTGCCCCACAATCCTTAGCCAATTCTTTTAGGAAGCTGATCCGCACCCACCGTTTGTTTGATGCTTGGCGAGTCAGGCACCCGGTGGGTCGTCAGTATTCGTTTTGTTCCTCTCCCCACAAGATGTTTTCAAGACTTGATTATTTTCTAGTGAAAGCCCCTTTGCTTTCCCACACAGTGTCCTCTGAACTGGGTCCAATTACCTGGTCAGACCACGCCCCTCTATACCTAGATCTTTGCCTCTCAGCTGCGTTTCCCAGGAGGTGCCATTGGAGGCTTAACGAGTCCCTAATAAAACATCCCGAATCTAAAGATAAACTTTTCACCGCCCTAACTGAATATTTCCACTTAAACACAGGTTCCGTGTCCAGCCCGTCCGTCCTCTGGGAGGCTCACAAGGCTTTTTTTAGAGGACAGTGTATCTCTGTGGGATCCCAGAGAAAGAGGGCTTTGGCCCTTCAGAGGTCCTCTTTAATTTTGGAACTAGTGGCCGCCGAACGCTCCCTGCTACATGCCCCCACGATGGTCCGGCTGCGCACTGTAACTTCTTTACGCAACCGTATAAAGTCTTTAGACATGTCTAAAATAAATAAATCTATTCTATGGGCAAAACAAAAATTCTATGAATTTTCAAATAAACCGCATGGGATGTTAGTATCTAGGCTTAACCCTAGGCCCTACCTATCTTTCCCGGATCATATAAAACGCACAGATGGGACTCCCACCTACTGTCCACAGACAATGACCCAAGTAATTGGGGAATTTTACAATAAACTTTATAACTGCCTCTCCCCTGACCAACATCCCCCTTTTGACCAGAAAGCTTTTGAAACATTTATGGCTAATCTCCACCTCCCCCCGGCTTACTGAGGTGGAGGTGCAGATTTAAAATGCACCCATTACTGAAGAGGAACTCATTCGCACTGTCAAGTCTCTTCCATCCCATAAAGCTCCTGGTCCGGACGGCCTTCCCTACACTTATTATAAGACCTTTCTCCCGACTATTTCAAAACACTTGGTATCTTTATATAACTCCCTTCTTCAAGGTCAACGCCCCTGCCAACAATTTTTACACTCCTATATTAAGGTCATACCCAAACTGGACAAAGACCCATCACTCCCAGACAGCTATAGGCCAATTGCGCTTTTAAACTCAGATTACAAGCTCTTTACCAAAATTTTAGCTAACCGCCTTTCTCAATTCCTGACGAAACTAATAGATAAAGATCAAGTGGGTTTTGTCCCTTCTAGGCATGCAGGGGATAACACCAGAGAAACCGTTGATCTCATTGACATATTAAACAGAGTCTGCCGTCCTGCCCTGATCCTTAGCCTCGATGCCCAAAAGGCATTTGATCGATTAAGCTGGCCATACATGTTTGCATTAAATTTGGATTAAGAGGCCCTTTCCTTACGGCCCTCCATGCCCTTTACTCCAACCCCTCCTCTCAGGTTCAATTAGCGTCCTTTACATCCAGGCCATTTCCTATGTCAAATGGTACCAGGCAGGGCTGTCCCCTCTCGCCACTCCTTTTCATACTATGCCTGGAGCTATTAGCTGAGGCTATTAGATCACACCCAGACATACGGGGGTTCCTATGCGACAAAGGGAATATGAACTTTCTTTATTTGCCGATGATGTGCTTCTGACTCTTACTAATCTCCATGTATCACTTCCATCCCTACATGCCCTTCTATCTCAGTTCAGTTTCCTTTTAGGATATAAGATTAACATGTCCAAAACTGAAGCTTTGCCCTTACATCTCCCTCCTGACGACCTCTTTTCACTAAAGAGTTCATATCCTTATCGTTGGTGCACCTCTTCTCTCAAATACTTAGGAGTACAGATCACTTTGTCATATTCTACCCTTCATTTCGGCCAATTATGTCCCCTTATTTAAATCTATCAAAGATATGTTAAATAGATGGAACCCCCTACCGATATCTTGGATAGGCAGGATAAATGTTCTGAAGATGTCAGTGATGCCCAAACTGTTATATTTCTTTGAAACACTTCCTGTCCCTATTCCGATGGCCCAATTGAAACTCCTTAAAAGATGGTTTCTCAATTTTCTATGTAGGGATGGGGCCCATAGAGTAGCCAGCTTGGTCATTTTTCCCCCAGGGGAAAGGGGGGTATTCCTGGGCCAGCTTGCATCCCCCAAACAGGTGGACGGAGATAGAGATGGGTTCGTTGTTCCCGGCCCACCCCTGTTCCCTGGTATGGTCTCCTGCAATATTTACTGACCCCAGGCTCCATGACCTCTGCCTGGGACCCATGCTGTTCTCACTCAGGATTTGGCGTTCTTGCTATACCAAGTACTCACTTCCTCCTGCCCACCTCTCTCCAATGTGCTATTCAACCCCCTTCTACCTGATAGCCTCTCACACTCCCGGATGTTCCCATGGGCCAAGGCGGGTTTGTTTCAGCTCAGACATTTTGTGCACCCTGTCACTCGAAAACCTTACTCCTTCCAGGACCTACAAACTAAAAACCAAATTCCAAACCAGCTGTTCTTTTCATACCTCCAAATAACACATTATCTAGCATCTCTCTCACCTTCTCTTACTTTGACCAAACCTACACACTTCGAAGTTCTATGCTCTAAGGGTCCATACCAACCGCGACTGATATCTGACATATATAGTCTTCTGCAAGAGAACCTTCCACTCTCCGTGGAGCCCCACACATATATGAGTAAATGGTCACATCTGACACAATAACAAATCTCCCCATCCCAATGGGCTAAAATTTGGACCTCAACATCCAAAATATCCCGATGTGTGGTGCAAAGAGAGACAGCTTATAAAGTGCTCTTTTTTTGGTATAGGACCCCTGAGGTTATTCACCGTTACGATGCTTCCCTCTCTCCTCTTTGCTGGAGATGCGGAAGAATCAGGGGTTCCCATTATCACATTTTCTGGCAGTGCGATTTGATAGTTCCCTTTTGGTCCATGGTTGTGTCCGTGCTCCAGCAGATTCTTGATTCCCAGGTCCCGTTGGGGTCGGTACATCTCCTTTTAGGCCTCCCAATCCCCAGATTGGGAAAATCCTTGAACAAATTGGCATCGTATGTATTACTGGCCGCCAAAAGAGCTATCCCTGCATGTTGGCTTTCCACCTCCCCCCCTACTCAGACGCAGCTTATACAAGCTGTTACTGATATCCGTAGAATGGAGCATATGACAGCCATGGTGGAAGATGCTTTGGAGAGATTTGATAGGATTTGGGCTCCTTGGGACCGTTATATGCAGGGCCCTTCATAGGGTTCTGGCTCTTGTTTTTCTATTACTGCCCCTTGTCTGTCAATTAAAATATATGGTAGAGTTCACAGCACGATGATCAACCTTTACTGATTCCATATGGCTCATTTTGTTGTTTATATTATTATAATTTCTGATTACATTATGTACTGAACTACTGTATTTGTAATCTTACACCTGCTTATTTTCTTTTCTTGATTGATATAACTACAGTATGTATGCTATGTTTTTATTTTGAAAAAAATTTCTTAATAAAAATACAATTTAAAAAACAAAAAACAAAAAAACATTGAAATAATGTGAGCATGGCTACAGATGGAGTCGAAACAGCGGTGACAAACACAGATTTACCAAATATGCATTTGAGCAGTCAGTCAATGTTCAGTTTCAATTATATGGAGGTATAAACGCAGATTTACCTGTGAAGAGAGAAGAAAATGTTCGGATGGATGGTGCAAGAGCAGAAGTGCCACTTATTTAACCACTTCCCACCCGGCCACTGCACATATACGGCCGGGTGGGAGCTCCCTCCTTCTGACTGGATGTTCCCAAACGTCCTTCAGAAGGAGCGGGATCACGCGGGCACGCTCCCGCGCAGCCACGCGATCCCGATGCGCGCGTGTCACTCGGACACGCCGCATCTCAGAGCGGCAGGAGGGCAATGTGATTTGCCCTCCTGATCCGCACGATGGCTGTGTGTAATTACAGCCATCGTGTAGTAAACAAGGGGAGGGGGTGGCAGATGACAGGAGATCGCGCCGCCACGTGCCCGCGCAGCAGCGCGATCCCGATCTGCCTGTGTCCCCCAGAGACAGCACAACACAGGAGGGCCCTGTGATTGGCCCTCCTGATCACATGACGACTGTGTCCAATCACAGTCGTCATGTAATGTAAACAGAGAGCGTAGTAACTGCTCTCATCTGTTCCTCTCCTCACACAGAGCCTGTCAGTGAGGAGAGGAAGAGAGAACTGTGCTGCAGCCAGGAGATCAGTGAGTAATAAAGCTGTTTGTCTGCTGTTTACCCACTGATCACCCAGCTAGTGTCCCCAAAACACAGTGTCCCCAAAACACAGTGTCCCCAAACAGTGAAAACACCTGTCAGTGAACATCTGCCCGTCAACAACTGGCACATCTGTCCGCCAACAGCGGGCACATCTGTCCGCCAACAGCCGGCACATCAGTCCGTCATCATCAGGCACATCTGCCCGCCTGCCATCAGGCACATCTGCCCGTCTGCCATCAGGCACATCTGCCCGCCAGTCATCAGGCACATCTGCCCACCAGTCATCAGGCACATCTGCCCACCAGTCATCAGGCACATCTGCCGCCCGCCATCTGACACCGTCAACAGCTAACACATCAGCCCGTCATCAGCTGACACATCAGCCCGTCATCAGCTGACACATCAGCCCGTCAACACCTGACACATCAGCCGCCCACCATCATCAGGCACATCTGCCCGCCTGCCATCAGGCACATCTGCCCGCCAGTCATCAGGCACATCTGCCCGCCTGCCATCAGGCACATCTGCCCACCAGTCATCAGGCACATCTGCCCGCCAGTCATCAGGCACATCTGCCGCCCGCCATCAGGCACATCTGTCGCCCGCCATCTGACACCGTCAACAGCTAACACATCAGCCCGTCATCGGCTGACACATCAGCCCGTCATCAGCTGACACATCAGCCCGTCATCAGCTGACACATCAGCCTGTCAACAGCTGACACATCAGCCCGTCAACAGCTGACACATCAGCCGCCCACCATCATCAGGCACATCTGCCCGCCCATCATCAGGCACATCTGCCAGCCGCCATCTGCCTACGATCAGGCACATCTGCCCGCCAACATCAGGCACATCTAGCCACCCACCATCTGGCACAGCCGCCCACCATCTGGCACATCTGCCACCTGCCATCTGACACATCTGCCCGCCAACATGACAAAAAGGTCTTACAGCGCAGAGAAGGCTTTCCAAATACTCCAGAGTATGTCGGACGAGAGTAGCGGGGAATTCTCTCCGTCAGACTCGGATAGTGACTATGAGCCAGTGGAAAGCAGTGGCTCCGAGTTGGAAACAGAGGAAGATACAATCCTAACAAGGAGAATCAGGAGAAATGAGCAGGAGGAGGCATTCACCAGCAGCGCAGCACTCCAGGGCATCCACCAGCAGGCATCCACCAGCAGCGCAGCACTCCAGAATGATATGCAGGCATCCACCAGCAGCCCAGCACTCCAGGATGATATGCAGGCATCCACCAGCAGCGCAGCACTCCAGGGCATCCACCAGCAGGCATCCACCAGCAGCGCAGCACTCCGGGATAGGCGGGCATCCAC
The DNA here is from genome assembly GCA_037952925.1 of Lithobates clamitans. Lineage (NCBI taxonomy): Eukaryota > Metazoa > Chordata > Amphibia > Anura > Ranidae > Lithobates > Lithobates clamitans. The sequence goes on along the minus strand of JBBGZY010001996.1, from coordinate 950,608 downwards.
CAGCACTTCTGCAACCTTCCTAGAAGATAGGCCAGATGCTAGCAACGGATCCCATCAACGAGGCAGTGCCCATACTAGCCTCCCAGATGTTCTACTGTATCCAACATGGCTGCTCGATACATCAGTAGAACCTGTAATACCCCTTTTCACAGCCCAGCCAGGCCCTCAGATGCAGACGGAAAATGTAACCCCACTTTATTATTATTATTTATTATTTTCATTTATTTTTTACCAATGATCTCCTAACCTACATTGTGGAGCAATGTAATCTATATGCCAGCCAACATATAGCCAACAATCCCAGTTCCTCATATGCCCGTCCTTTTGTTTGGAAACCCCTCACCGTAGAAGAATTTAAAATTTTCCTTGGCCTAACCCTCAACATGGAGCTGACAAAAAAAATGAACTCCATTCCTACTGGTCTACCCAACCTATCCACCACATGCCGATCTATTCGTCATTTATGCCCAGAACCCGTTATGAGATGATCATGAGATTTTTACACTTCAATAACAATGCCCAATGCCTCCCTCGAAATCATCCCAGTTACGATAAGTTATTCAAAATTCGGCCCCTAATCAATTTTTTTTGCGCCAGCTTCAAGGAGATGTTTACCCCTGATAGAAACATATGTGTGGATGAATCCCTGGTGCACTTCACCGGAAGACTGGGAATAAAACAATACCTCCCCAGTAAAAGAGCCAGACGTGGGGTAAAATTTTATAAGGTGTGTGACAGGGCCACGGGTTACACATATGATTTTATCATTTATGAGGGAAAAGACAGACAGCTAAACCCCCCTGGATGCCCTACCTACATGGGAACAAGTGGCAAAATTGTCTGGCAGCTGATCCAATCATTACTTGGGAAAGGTTACCACCTTTACGTAGACAATTTCTACACTAGTCTCCCACTTTTCCGCCATTTGTACCTAAAGAACACTGTGGCCTGTGGGACAGCACAGACCAACCGCAAAGGCTTCCCACAAAGGTTGGTCGCCAAGAAATTGAAGCAGGGTGAAATGGCCGGTATGCGAACTGAAGAAGTACTAGCGGTGAAGTGGAAAGATAAAAAAAGAGATGTCTACATCCTTTCAACAATACATGACGACACCTTGGTGGAACTTCAGAGAAGAGGAGGCCCCATACAGAAGCCAAAATGTGTGCATGAGTACAACCTATACATGGGGGGGGTGGATATGAACGACCAGATGATGCAGCCCTACTTGGCCACCAGGAGATCACTATTTTGGTACAAGAAAGTCGCCATTTATTTGATGCAACTTGCCCTATTTAATTCCTATATCATTTTTTCTAAGTGCACCCAAAGTTCCCTACCCTATCTAAAATTCCAAGAAGAAGTTTTCACAGCCCTTCTCTATCCCCAAGGCCAAGCCCCTCAACTAATTCGCTCCGATGCGTTAGCCAGACTCCATGAAAGGCACTTTCCCGAAATCCTCCCTCTTACCCAAACAGGTCGCAAACCCCCCAAAAAATGTCGTGTATGTGCAAGTAGAGGAATTCGCCGTGACACCCGATACTACTGTCCCCAATGTCCCTCCGAGCCAGGGCTCTGTATTGGAACGTGCAATCAGAGCTATCATACTTCACTACACTATTAGTACAGTGAAGATGATTTTTTTCCACTATCTGCCATTTCTGTGAATGACCCGGACTGTTAACGACTATGCCTCTGCCAAACATGTTTCTGCCTTCAACGTAAATTGACCCGGACTGTTAACGACTATGCCTCTGCCAAACATCTTTCTGCCTTCAACGTGAATTGACCCGGACTGTTAAATGACCATGATTTTTGCCTGCCTCCTGAACTGATCATTTGCCCTGCCACTGTACAGCACAGGGGTCTCACATATGTGAGGGGCTCCAGAAAAGGTTTTCCGAGTGAAGAAAACATTTTTCTCCGGGTTTTTAGTTTTCTCGGATTAGGGTCTGGAGACTCGGAGGCTTCGTAGAGATTTGGGTGGGAAGAAGCCTCTACCCCTGTCCTCAGGTCTTACCTGACCAAGGCCCAATGTACAAAGTGCTGCCTGCTGCCACCTGAACTGGCCATGCCTTTGCCTGCCACATGACCTTGCCATGCATTTGCCTGCCACATGACCTTGCCATGCCTTTGCCTGCCACCTGGACTGGCCATGCCTATGCCTGTTACCTGAACTGCCTGCTAAACCTTGGACTGTACTGCACCATGTTCATACTTTTCCATATCGGTCTGCTGCCTGGACAATTCCTGGACATTTCCTTTGGCTGTCTGGACTAATGCTTTGGCTGCTCTGGAACGGTATTCCTGCCTGCTAAAACCATAGGTGAGCTTTTTTTTTTACCTTTTGCTCAGCAGAATGTATTTTGGGGTGTAATTCTTGGTGTGTACATGCTATGTGTTAAAAGCCTGGAGGTGCTACTTGCATGTTGGGCCTCTGTATGTGGCCAGGTAGTGGAAAAGTCTCACACATGGGGTATCGCCATACTCAGGACGAGTAGCAGAATGTATTTTGGGGTGTCATTTTGGCTATGTACATGCTATGTGTAAGAAAGATCTTCTAAATTGACAACTTTGTGAGAAAAAAAAATAGGTTTTCATTTTCTTTCCACATTTTCCAAAAACTTGTGGAAAGAAAGGACATGTTCAAAAGACTCATTATGCCTCATAGAATATACATTGGGATGTTTTCTTTCTAAAATGGGGTCATTTTGTGGGTAATTCCATTGTCCTGGTGCTCCAGGGCCTTCAAAAATGTGATAGGTACTCAGGAAATGAAATGTGTAATTTATGCCTTTACAACGCCTGATGGTGCTATATGGATGTTGGGCCTCTGTATGTGGCCAGGCTGTGGAAAAATCTCACACATGGGGTATCGCCATCCTCAGGACGAATAGCAGAATGTATTTTGGGGTGTCATTTTGGCTATGTACATGCTATGTGTTAGAAAGATCTTCTAAATTGACAACTTTGTGAGAAAATAATAGGTTTTCATTTTCTTTCCACATTTTCCAAAAACTTGTGGAAAGAAATGACATGTTCAAAAGACTCAGTATGCCTCATAGAATATACATTGGGTTGTTTTCTTTCCAAAATAGGGTCATTTTGTGGGTAATTCCATTGTCTTGGTGCTCCAGGGCCTTCAAAAATGTGATAGGTACTCAGAAAATGAAATGTGTAATTTATGCCTTTAGAACGCCTGATGGTGCTATATGGATGTTGGGCCTCTGTATGTGGCCAGGCTGTGGAAAAGTCTCACACATGGGGTATCGCCATACTCAGGACAAATAGCAGAATGTATTTTGGGGTGTAATTGCAATTATGCCTGCACCGTGTGTGAGAAATAACTTGTAAATATGACAATTTAGTGAAGAAAAAAAAAATCTATATTTCTTAATTTTCCAAAGCATTGTGGGGAAAAAATTTCAACTTCAAAAAATTCAATATGCCTCTTACTAAATACCTCAGACTGTCTTCTTTCCAAAAAGGGGTCTTTTGGGGGGTTATTGTACTGTCCTGACATTTTAGGGCCTCAAGAAATGAGATCAGTGCATTAGGCCATCAGTGCATTAGGATTGATACATTTTCAATAATGCGTAGCATGGCTTGTAGACTCTATAACTTTCACACAAACCAATGATCATACAATTATCAGGATTTTTTTTACCAAAGACATGTGGTAGAATACATTTTTGCCTAAATTTTCGACAAAATTTTTGGTTTCTTTTAAAAGAGAAAGTAGAAAATTTTATTTTTTTTTCAAAATATTCGCTCTTTTTTCGCTTATATCACAAAAAATAAAAAATGAAGTGGTGAATAAATACCACCAAGAGAAAGCTCTATTTGTGTGAACAAAATGATAAAAATTTCATTTGGGTACAGTGTAGCATGACTGAGTAATTGTCATTCAAAGTGAGAGAGCACTGAAAGCTGAAAATTGGTCTGGGAAGGAAGGGGGTGAAAGTGCCCAGTATTGAGGTGGTTAAAGAACCCCTCTTCTTTGGAAGAACCCCTGTATGTGCAGCCCCCTGTATGTATTTATGTATGTATTTCAGATTACGATCGTAGTCTAGATTTTTTTTCTTCCAACTGTGCCATTTTTTGATCCATTAATGCCAATCTAGCATCTAGAATATCGATCTTATTTTGTGTATTAGCCAGTGATGTTTTTAGCGACTGTATTTCAGTTTTATAAGATATTGCAAGCCTATACACATACTTTTCCATATCCTCTCTTGTCGGTAAGGATTTAATATATGCCTGCATGTCCCAAGAGTGGTCTTCCTCTAGCCTTTCTATGTCCATAGTATGTTGTTGCATATTGCTCAAGGGGGTAACCCCTGAACCCACTACCTCCATTTTTCTTGTAGGGGAGGTAAAATTTATCTCTGCAACTAAAGAAGTTTTGAGTTGTCCTTGTGATTGTGGTTGTTGAAAAAATCCTTTGATATCCTTTTTTGAGCAGATTGGGGTTTAGGCCGGGGTTTAATTGTTCCCCTTGTAGAGCCCCTCTTTGCTTTCTGTGTATGGGTCCCTTTTGGTGGCATGTTACTAACTGATTTATTAGCATAAGGGATTGCATAAGGGTTTACAGTTTTCACACCAACTCTCACGCCAAATCCTGGTTACTTAGGATGCACATTTAACTTATAGTAAGTTTATATTGGTAACTGCAGCCGCATTGTCCAACACCCCTTTTCCCAGCAATCACAAAATGGCATAAATGGATCAGAATGCGCTTTTCATGGTACCATGTTTGTTACCTATTATGTCCCATATGTAACATCCATCCTCATTGTTTTATTTCTGATATAGTTCAGTGCCAAAAAAAGGTTATCGGTATCACAACAGATATCCCAAATTTTATGAATCTGTACCTGTGAGCCGCCTCTCATTGATCTGAGCTCTGCGTTGCTTTTCCCGCGGGTCTGTAGGGTCTGGAGGACTGTGGTATCCCTCTGCTTTCCAAATGATCCGAGCACCTAGCCCGCTCCTTCAGTTCCCTGCACTGGGACCTCATAGCAATCGACACAATCTTTGCGGTATTCATCTGAGGCTTATGTCCTCCGTCCCTTTCCATCGGGCACTGTGGGAGCGACACCGGGTTCCGGAGGACTGTAGGTATGGAGCAGCGAGCAGCCCTCAGGTTCCCGGAGCACATGGCGTAGTTCGGCTCTGATCGTGTCCGTGCAGTGGAGCTTCGTAGTTCCCACCCAAGGTCTCGCGTTAGGCGCTGAGAGAGACTCACACACTCCCTCAGCGCTCTCTGCAATGTGCTGGTGGCATCATCTCACATATCCAGGTGCCGCTCTGTGCTTGTTGTGGGGAGTCAAGGAGAGTTTGTGTAATTAGCTGCAGCTGCACACCCGGGTGTGGAGGAGCGAGCTCATCACACGTCCATCCCAGTCAGTCTCTCCCCCTTATTTTGATGTTGAATTTTAAAAGCAGTGGTGTTCTGTCAGATTAGCAAACCTGTGAGATCAGCAGACTTGCCGATGCTTTTAAAATTCAACATCAATACAGTCACATGGACTTTCAAATACTGTATTTGACTATATAAGCTCAGTTTACTGGTAAAAATAAGTGTGAAATGCAAGACTTCAGTGGGTGTAAAAAGATGTTCACTTGCCGCCTTCTGACTGTAGGCTTACTGCGGACGAGTGTGGGTTTACCAAAATAGCCGCGCCGATACGTTACTTCCATTACATATTCTGATGGGTAGCGGCTTTCTGGCAGAACAACAGTGTTTAATTATGCTGACGTCTTCAGGGAGTTTGACAGCACCCTATATATTAATGCCAATGTAAGGACTTTCAGTTGGAGACCTGTAGGAAGTGTGGTGATTACCGCGCTTATGTTCCATTGAGAACTACAAGTCAATTTGCTGCAGGAGCACATAGAACTTGTAGTCTATTCATTCACATATCTCTGTGAATGAATGATGTGGGTGAAGCCTCTAACAGCTGTGCGTATCTCAAAAGTGATAGCTGCTGCAGGGGAGAAGCATGCTGTCACATGGTGTCAGTTTGAGGATGGGGGGTTCTATTTGCACCATGTTACAATTTAAATACAGGTGTAACATGTAACATAGGGCAAATATTGGAGTTAGCTCTTAATCTTACACACTTGAGTTCAAGTAATATAATGCTGTTAGTGAACTTTTGAGCCACCATTGGTACACTGCAGTGAATTGTGTGTGTGTGCCACTAACAGTTCATATCCTCTTAAGGGAGGGGCAGAAGTATCTAGTCTGACAATGTTTAACCTGGAGGATAAAGGTAACTGAATATCGAGAAGAACTGAATTCTGAGAGGAAAGATAGAGTGGCACTCCGTGTAGAAGGAGGAAAGAAAGCCTGACGCAGAGTTACAGACAATTAACTGAACTACATGGAACAAATATTACAAGGGTAATCATTTCTATCTCTTATGATCTTGTGGTTGGTGTGTATGTAACTGTGTTGTGGGAAAGAGGAAGAGAGAGAGAGTGGTTAGAGAGATTCATGAAAAAGAAATGGAGAGAAAATAAGAGCCAAGAGCAATCTTCTTATGATGGTGACCAGTTATTATCATCCCTCCAGGGAAAATTGGATGTTCTTTACTAGACATGTGCACACTGAAATATTTTGTTTTGGAATTTCAGTTTCGTCCGAAAAATAAACCTATTTAGTTACTCCCTAAATTCATTTTTATTTATTTCCTTTTGTTAAAAAATGCATTTGTATGAAAATCTGAATTAATTAAGGTCAAATCTGTCAATTGAAGGCTTATGGTGTCTGTCGGATGTTCTAAGAAGATTTGACGGAGCAGCTAAACTGTAAGATGCCGCGATCGTACATTTCTGGTTGAATGTTCCACCCACAAGCTATAGTAGAATTCTAATGTTGTTTGACTAGTAATAATTATAATTATTTATAATTATTACTAGTCAAACAACATTAGAATTCTTCTATAGCTTATGGGCAGAGCATTTGACCGTAAATGTCCGCTCTTGGTGATCGTATGTTTTTAGCTGCTTTGTCGAAACTTCATATGTCTATAATGTCAAATTTTCTCTCTATTTCGAATAATCTTGGACTAATTTACGTTACGTTAGGCATATTCGACCACAGGTTCGATAGACACAGATCGCTATTGTGACCGTCATGTCGAATCTTCTATCTATCTATATCGAACTGTTGTCAAAACGATACAAAAATATAATGGATACGAAAATAAAGCATTTTTTATTTTGGATCTTTTGGATTTCGGATTCTGCATGTTCGTTATTGTTTTGTTAAAACAAACACGAAAATCCCTGAAATTTGGACGAAAACGAATGCACATGTCTTTTCTTTACATATCATGGTTGTCTTCAGTGGTTCATCTTTGAAATTATACTCACTATAGTTAATCAATGAACAAAAATAGAAGTCATAAATACTTTGTTCTGAATGTTAACCACTTCAGCCCCGGAAGGATTTACCCCCTTCCTGACCAGAGCACTTTTTACAATTTGGCACTGCGTCGCTTTAACTGCTAATTGCGCGGCCATGCAATGCTGTACCCAAACAAAATTTGCGTCCTTTTCTTCCCACAAATAGAGCTTTCTTTTGATGGTATTTGATCACCTCTGCGGTTTTTATTTTTTGCGATATTAACGGAAAAAGACCGAAAATTTTGAAAAAAAATTATATTTTCTACTTTTTGTTTTTAAAAAAATCCAATAAACTCAATTTTAGTCATACATTTAGGCCAAAATGCATTCGGCCACATGTCTTTGGTAAAAAAAATGTCAATAAGTGTATATTTATTGGTTTGCGCAAAAGTTATAGCATCTACAAACTAGGGTACATTTTCTGGAATTTACCCAGCTTTTAATTTATGACTGCCTATGTCATTTCTTGAGGTGCTAAAATGGCAGGGCAGTACAAAACCCCCCAAATGACCCCATTTTGGAAAGTAGACACCCCAAGGAAATTGCTGAGACTCATGTTGAGCCCATCGAATATTAATTTTTTTGTCCCAAGTGATTGAATAATGACAAAAAAAAAAAAAAAATACAAAAAGTTGTCACTAAATGATATATTGCTCATGGGCATATGTGGAATTGCACCCCAAAATATATTCAGCTGCTTCTCCTGAGTACGGGGATACCACATGTGTGGGAATTTTTGGGAGCCTAGCCGCGTACGGGGCCCCGAAAACCAATCAACGCCTTCAGGATTTCTAAGGGCGTAAATTTTTGATTTTACTCCTCACTACCTATCACAGTTTTGAAGGCCATAAAATTCCCAGATGGCACAAAACCCCCCCAAATGACCCCATTTTGGAAAGTAGACACCCCAAGCTATTTGCTTTGAGGCATGTTGAGTCCATGGAATATTTTATATTTTGACACAAGTTGCGGGAAAGTGACACTTTTTTTTTTTTTTTTTGCACAAAGTTGTCACTAAATGATATATTGCTCACACAGGCCATGGGCATATGTGGAATTGCACCCCAAAATACATTTAGCTGCTTCTCCTGAGTATGGGGATACCACATGTGTGGGATTTTTTGGAAGCCTAGCCGCGTACGGGGCCCCGAAAACCAATCACCGCCTTCAGGATTTCTAAGGGTGTAAATTTTTGATTTCACTCTTCACTGCCTATCACAGTTTCGGAGGCCATGGAATGCCCAGGTGGCACAAACCCCCCCCCCAAATGACCCCATTTTGGAAAGTAGACACCCCAAGCTATTTGCTGAGAGGCATGGTGAGTATTTTGCAGCTCTCATTTGTTTTTGAAAATGAAGAAAGACAAGAAAATTTTATTTTTTTATTTTTTCAATTTTCAAAACTTTGTGACAAAAAGTGAGGTCTGCAAAATAGTCAATATACCTCTCAGCAAATAGCTTGGGGTGTCTACTTTCCAAAATGGGGTCATTTGGGGGAGTTTTGTGCCACCTGGGCATTCCATGGCCTCCGAAACTGTGATAGGCAGTGAAGAGTGAAATAAAAAATTTACACCCTTAGAAAGCCTGAAGGCGGTGATTGGTTTTCGGGGTCCCGTACGCGGCTAGGCTCCCAAAAAGTCTCACACATGTGGTATTGTCTCTTTTCTGCAACTTGTGTCACAATATAAAATATTCCATGGACTCGACATGCCTCTCAGCAAATAGCTTGGGGTGTCTACTTTCCAAAATGGGGTCATTTTGGGGGGGTTTTGAACTGTCCTGGCATTTTATGCACAACATTTAGAAGCTTATGTCACACACCACCCACTCTTCTAACCACTTGAAGACAAAGCCCTTTCTGACACTTTGTTTACCTGAAAAAATTATTTTTTTTTGCAAGAAAATTACTTTGAACCCCCAAACATTATATATTTTTTTAAAGCAAATTCCCTACAGATTAAAATGGTGGGTGTTTCATTTTTTTTTTCACACAGTATTTGCGCAGCGATTTTTCAAACGCATTTTTTTGGGAAAAAACACACTTTTTTAAATTTTAATGCACTAAAACACACTATATTGCCCAAATGTTTGATGGAATAAAAAAGATGATCTTAGGCCGAGTACATGGATACCAAACATGACATGCTTTAAAATTGCGCACAAACGTGCAGTGGCAACAAAATAAATACAATAAAGGCCTTTAAAAGTCTTTACAGGTTACCACTTTAGATTTACAGAGGAGGTCTACTGCTAAAATTACTGCTCTCGATCTGACCTTCGCGGTGATACCTCACATGCATGGTGCAATTGCTGTTTACATTTGACGCCAGACCGACGCTTGCGTTCGCCTTAGCGCGAGAGCAGGGGGGGGCAGGGGTGCTTTTTTTTTTTCTTTTTTTTTCTTTATTTTTTTTTTGCTTTTTTATCTTATTTTTAAACTGTTCCTTTCATTGTTTTTTAATCATTTTTATTGTTATTTCATGGAATGTAAATATCCCCTATGATAGCAATAGGTAGTGACAGGTACTCTTTTTTGAAAAAACTGGGGTCTATTAGACCCTAGATCTCTCCTTTGCCCTCAAAGCATCTGACCACACCAAGATCGGTCTGATTAAATGCTTTCCCAATTTCCCAATGGGGCTGTTTACATCCGGCGAAATCTAAGTCATAAAATGCTTGTAGCTTCCGGTTTCTTAGGCCATAGAGATGTTTGGAGCCACTCTGGTCTCTGATCAGCTCTATGGTCAGCTGGCTGAATCACCGGCTGCATTCTCAGGTTCCCTGTTGAGACAGGAGAGCCAGAGAAAAACACGGAAAATGGTGGGGGGGCATTCACTCCTACTGCTTGTAAAAGCAGTCTAGAGGCTAATTAGCTGCTAGGATTGCTTTTACATGAAAGCCGACCGCTGGCTGAAAAGAATGATACCAAGATGATACCTAAACCTGCAGGCATCATTCTGGTATAACCACTCAAAGTCGTGAATGGCGTACCTGAAGACAAAAAAATTGTTAACAATAAAGCACAGTAAACAGTAAAGTATAAAAAATTACATACCTGAAAAACAAACATGATAAAACATAATAACAATAAAACATTGCAGAATAGAATACAGTAAAAAAGAGCAGAACAATAGAGAGAGAGAATAGAGAGAGAGAGAGAACAATAAAACGACAACTATTTTTTTTTATTTTATATTTTTTTTTTGTGTTTTTTTTTTTTTTTTACACTTTTTTTTGTAACTGTAACTTTTATAACGGTAACCGGTTCCAGGTTCGGGTCTCTCAAAATGTGATGGCATCTTGGGAGACTCTGTGAAAGTGTGCCTAGTCTGTGGAATGCTGTACCCTACGCTAATACTCAACTAGTGAATGGTAGCGTTCAAAACATTCACCAATGCAAAGACCAGGATTGTCAGGACAGGAGGGACAATAATAGCGGGTGTCACGCCTATATCCACGCTTCCTGCAGACACGACATCTTTTTTGGGGGGGTTCGTTGGGTAGGGGTACTCGGGAGGACATAAAGAAAATGCCTCTCATGCAGCTGACTGCATTTGGTTGGGGATGTGAATGGGGGAAGTACGGGCGCTGCAGAAGCGGTGGGTTCCCAATTAGGATTGGCGAATGCAGCAGTGGGACACTACTTGTGCTTGCCACCTCACCAGCTTGAACTCCACTTATGGGACTTGCCACGTCACCAAGTGTTACTGCAGTGCTGGTTTGACTACGACCGGGGTTTACTAGGCCGCTGTCGCTTGCCAGTTCGCCAAAACGCTACCAAAAAAAATATTAGGGATCGCAGGGATCAGGCCTGACTCTGCGAATGCTGCAGTTATGCGTTTAGTGTTTTGTAAGTGTCAGTGATCGATCGATACTGCACTTAGGTGGGCTGGGCTGGGTCGGCGGAGAGGCAAAACGCAGGTGCTAGCAGGTATCTGGGCTGATCCCGCTAACACTGCGTTTTTGGGAACCCTAAACTGCTGGGGACGCTAGTATAGATCTGATCGGATCAGATATTGATCCGTTCAGATACTATACCATTAAGGGAGGTGTACGGTGCATGCGTGGATGTTAGCGGTACTGGCACTAACCTGACGCTGCCTGGGGCTGGTGCTTGCCAGTTCACCAAAACGCTACCAAATAAACTGTTAACGATCGCAGGGATCAGGCCTGACTCTGCGAACGCTGCAGTTATGCGTTTAGTGTTTTGTAAGTGACAGTGATCGATCGATACTGCACTGGGCTGGGCCAGGCGGAGGGGCAAAACGCAGGTGCTAGCAGGTATCTGGGCTGATCCCGCTAACACTGCGTTTTTGGGAACCCTAAACTGCTGGGGACGCTAGTATAGATCTGATCGGATCAGATATTGATCCATTCAGATACTATACCACTAAGGGAGGCGTATGCTGCGTGCGTGGGTGTTAGTGGTACTGGCGCTTATCTGACGCTGCCTGGGGCGATGCATATCACCGCCGGGCGATCAGGGGGCTAAACCTTTATTCGGTAATAAACGGCGGGTGCCCTGACACTATAAAAAATAAACAAACTAACCAGCGTCACCCTTAACAGTTATACAGTGATCAGTGGTGAAAGGTTAACTAGGGGGCAATCAAGGGGTTAAAACATTTATTAGGTAGTATATGGGGGTCCCTGACGCTATAAAACGCTGACGGTGAACCTAAATATTTAGCTCCCTAACTAGCGTCACCAGTGACACTAATACAGCGATCAGAAAAATGATTGCTTAGTGACACTGGCGACAGGGGGTGATCAAGGGGTTAAAACTTTATTAGGGGGGGTTAGGGGGGTATCCTAGACCTAAAGGGGGCTAATACTAACTGACCTACCACACTAACTGTCACAAACTGACACCAATGCAGTAATCAGAAAAAAAACTGCTTGGTGTCAGTGTGACGGGGGGGGGAGGGGTGATTAGGGGGTGATCGGGGGGGGGGGGATCGGGGGGTAAAGGGGGGTGTAAAGTATGCCTGGCATGTTCTACTGTGTGTGTGTTGTGCACTCACTCGGATGTCTTCTCTCCTCGGCGCCGGAACGGAAAATACCGAGCCGAGGAGAGATGACATCACTTCCTCTGCCTCTGTGTACTATACAGAGGAGGGGAAGAATCTCATTGGCTGGGAGCGATCACAAGGGGGGGCCAGGAATGGATGGTCTCCCCCTCACCTCTGATCACTCCCAGACAGAAACCGACTGCCTTGGGCACCGGGGGGGGTCCGATCGGACCCCCCGCCCGCGGCAAGCAATCACGTACCAGGTACGTGATTTTGCCTGCCAGTGCCATTCTGCCGCAGTATATCTGCGTTAGGCGGTCGGCAACTGGTTAATGTAATCACTTCCGCAAATAAAGAAAGAAACTGTTAGCAGTGGTGGTAGCTCAGCTAGTGAATTTGTTAAAGCTTGTAAAATATAAAAAGATAAATCCTACAAATTCCTGATATACAACAATAAAAGTGACTCTCGTAGCCTGATATGAAAAACTGGCACACAACAATGCCAGAAAGAGTGCTTTGTAAGAGTATTTATTATCTGCCCAGCAATGTGAAGAGGCAGAATAAACTACCAGAGCTGGACTCTTCCCTATATGAAGTAGCAAATAATCAAACAATGAAACGCTTTTCAAATCTTTTTTTTTTTTGCTTCACGCAAATTCCACCTGCTGACTGATATCGGTATAAACCTGATTTGAAACTGTGCATGCATATGTGTATGTTTGCAATAGTTGCCCCTTTCACATGCAGTATATCAACAGTTACATTTTCTGCAGATGTATCAAGAAAGCCTACCACTGATGGCAAACAGGTATTTTCATTAGGGATGAGCCGAACACCCCTGGTTCGGTTCGCACCAGAACCTGCGAACGGACCGAAATGTTTGAAATCAAAAGTGCTAATTTTAAAGGCTAATTTGCATGGTATTGCCCTAAAAAGGGTTTGGGGACCCGGGTCCTACCCCAGGGGACATGTATCAATGCAAAAAAAGTTTTAAAAACAGCCAATTTTTCGGCAGCAGTGATTTTAATGATGCTTATAGTAAAAAAAAAAAAAGTGAAATATTCCTTTTAATATTGTACCTGGGGGGTGTCTATAGTATGCCTGTAAAGTGGCGCGTGTTTCCCGTGCTTAGAACAGTCCCTGCACAAAATGTCATTTTTAAAGGAAAAAAAGTCATTAAAAAATATTTGCGGCTTTAATGTAATGTCGGGTCCTGGCAATATGGATGAAAATCAGTGAGACAAACGGCATGGGTACCCCCCAGTCCATTACCAGGCCCTTTGGGTCTTGTATGGATATTAAGGGGAACCCCACACCCAAATTAAAAAAAGGAAAGGCGTGGGGTCACCAGGCCCTATATACTCTGAACAGCGGTATACAGGCGGTGCAAACAAGACAGGGACTGTAGGTTTGTTGTTAAGTAGAATCTGTTTGTAATTTTGAACGGGTACATTTTTAATGTGTTTAGCTCCAGCCAAAAAATCTATTTTTAAGCTTTTTGGAAAACATAGGGAAGGGTTATCACCCCTGTGACATTTGTTTTGCTGTCTGTGCTCCTCTTCAGAAGATTTCACCTCATTTTTTATCCCAATGACAAATGTTTTTTGAAAATTTGGGTTTTTTAGCGAAACAAGGATTGGTGATAAAGCATCAGTGGAAATGAGAAAAGTTTTTCCCATATTAACTCTTACAGGAGAGAATTTCCCTTCCTATGGGGTAGATTTCATCTCACTTCCTGTTGTCTCCTTCCATTTGCAAGTAGGAGTCGTTTGTAGGTTGGATGTTTGAAAGTAGGGGCCTGCCCTATATACTCAGCAGAAATGTGGGCCTTAGGTGTTGTTGTGGCCACAACACTGTAAGCCCTCACAGGGCCCTGCTGTGAAATATTAGATCAAGAATTGTAATTACATGCCCCTGTTGAACAGGGCCAGAAAAATTGTGCCTTTGGTGGTGGTGGTGCCACAACACTGTAAGTCCTCACAGTTACTCTTGGTGGGCGCAGAAACGGGCCCTGCTGTGAAATATTAGATCAAGAATTCTAATTACATGTCCCTGTTGAACAGGGGCAGAAAAATTGGGCCTTAGGCACTGGTGCCACAACACTGCAACCCCTCACAGATACTCTAGTTGGAGCAAAGGAACTAGCCCTGCTGCAAAGAATTGCATCAATAATTGTAATTACACACCCCTGTTAAACAGGGGCTGAAAAATTGGGCCTTAGGCACTGGTGGCGGGACTGGCAGTGCCCAGAACCAAAAATGTTCTTACAAGCTATCAGCATGATTATTGAGGAGGAAGAGGATAATTACTCAGCATAACAGGATAGTCACAGTCTTTGAAGGGATCTGACATTTAAAAAAAAATTATTCGGTTGCATCAGGTGCTTGGTGGATGGTGGTGATCCAAGTCAGATCTTGCCCCTAGGTATTCCTGCACCATGTAAAACAGACGCTGGCGATGGTTGCTGGAACTGATCATACCTTGGGGCTGCGGACCAAAAAATTGTCTGAACGCATCGGTCAGACGGCCACCTTCTCCACCGCTCCTTCTTTGACTGACCGAAGCCTCAGCAACACGTTGACCAGGAACAGGAGTTTGTAACCTCCTAGTCTCTGGGAACGCGTTGCACAGACCTTTCTGCAAGGCCTCCCGAAGATGTTTCATCCTCTGCTCCCTCTGCAACAGCAAGATAAGGTCCGCAACCTTACCCTTGTAACGTGGATCAAGGAGGGTTGCCAGCCATTATTGATCCCTCTCCTTGATACCACGAACTTGAGGATCCTTCTGCAGGCTTTGCAGGATCAGGGAGGCCATGCAGCGTAGGTTTGCTGAGGCATTCGGTCCGGAGTCCTCTGGGTCACTAAGGACCACATGATCCACAGCCACCTCCTTCCAGCCACGTACAAGTCCATGGGTTTCTTGGGACTGTAAATGATCCCTTAAAGACTGCTGCTGATGCTGAGTGCCAGGCTCCACCTCCATGCTGACACAATCCTCCTCCTCCTTGTCCTCTTCCTGTGTGATCGGCGGGCACGCAGGAACACTGTCTGGATAAAGGGGGCCTTGAGAGCTAAGGAAGTCCTCCTCTTCCTGCCTCTGTTCTGCCACAAGTGCCCTGTCCATTATTCCACGCAGCGTGTGCTCCAACAGGTGGACAAGGGGGACAGTGTCACTGATGCATGCACTGTCACTGCTCACCATCCTCGTGGCCTCCTCAAATGGTGATAGGACAGTGCATACATCCCTGATCATGGCCCACTGGCGTGGGGAAAAAAAAACAAGCTCCCCGACCCTGTCCTGGTGCCATAGTCATACAGGTACTCATTGATGGCCCTCTGCTGCATGTGCAGCCACTGCAGCATGGCCAATGTTGAGTTCCACCTGGTGGGCATGTCACAGATTAGGCGGTTCTTGGGCAGGTTAAATTCCTTTTGGAGGTCTGCCAGCTGAGCAATGGCATTATATGACCGGCGAAAATGCACACAGACTTTCCTGGCCTGCCTCAGGACATCCTGTAAGCCTGGGTACCTGGCCAAGAACCGCTGCACCACCAAGTTAAGGACATGAGCCAAACAGGGCACATAGGTCATTTGTCCCTGTCGGAGGGCTGAGAGGAGGTTGGTGCCATTGTCGCAAACCACCATTTCTGCCTTAAGTTGGCGTGGTGTCAACCAACTCTGAACCTGCCCCTGCAGAGCTGACAGAACCTCTGCCCCAGTGTGGCTCCTGTCCCCCAAGCACACCAGCTCAAGCACTGCATGGCATCTTTTGGCCTGCGTACTTGCGTATCCCCTTGAATGCCTACGGAGCATCGCTGGTTCCGAGGACAAAGCACAGGAAGAGGCCATGGAGGAAGAAGAAGAGGAGGGGGTGGAGGAGAGAGGTGTGTCAGAATCATTAGTAGTGACATTTTGGAGGCGTGGTGGCGAAACAACCTCCAACACTACTGCACCTTGTCCTGCATCCCTCCCAGCTGCCAGCAGATTTACCCAATGCACCATGAAACTTAGGTAACGTCCCTGTCCATGCCTGCTGGACCATGAGTCAGCGGTAATATGCACCTTACTTCTGACCGCCCATGCCGGTAGAGAGTCGGAATCGCCTTCCGTGAGAAAAAGTGGCATTTGGGAACCTGCCACTGAGGAACCGCACATTCCACGAACTCACAGAAGGGGACAGAGTCTACCAAATGAAAAAGTAGCAGTTAAAGTGCTAGCAATTTTGCTAGCAAGTACTTGGTTGTGACACACCTAATTCTACACCTTCATTCCTCTCAGTGCAGGTCTCAGAGAGGACTGATAGTGGGGTTGGAGATCCCACCTGATGAGGAGCAAGGAGAGGTCCTCTTTGTTCTTTGGTGTGTGTCTTTTAGGTACACTTGCCAACTAACTGCATGGCAGGTCAACATATGTCTGGTCAAGCATGTGGTGCCCAAGCGGGAGATGTTTTGTCCACGTGAGATACATTTGAGACATATGTTGCAAATAGCAGCGGTGTCATCTGATGCACTCGTCTCAAAAAAGGCCCACACCAAAGAACTTTTGGAATAATGCGCAGAGACAGCAGCACCCTGCACATGCGGAGCTCTGAGGTGTGATACAGTCAGTGTGCTGCCCTTAGGCTGGCCCCTGGAGGGCATCCTGCCTCTTTGGTGATGTGCCTCCTCCTCCTCCTCTCTCCTACCAGGCACCCATGTTGAGTCAGTGACCTCATCATCCCCTCCCTCCTCATCACTGGAGCAAACCTGGCAGTATGCTGCAGCAGGGAGAACATGACTGCCAGATTGCTGTCTTCCTTGGGCACCCCCTCTGTCCATGCTCACGTTACTGCCTTCATCTAGCTCAGAATCATCATCAGAGCCTTCAAAATGCTGGGCATCTTCCTGGAGCATGTACCCAACACTGTGGTCCCAGCTTCTGCCCTGAGTCCAAAATTGCTTTGGAGCCACCCCTGGGCTCAGTCTCAGTGTCTACTCCACTCCTCCAGCTGGAAACAATGTGGCTCCATACATAGAATGAAAAGGAAACTATATAGTGTAATATAGTCAAAATACTTTTATTAAAAGAAAACGCTCCCCACACCGGGGTTCTCACATGTGGGGAGTGTTTTCTTTTAATAAAAGTATTTTGACTATATTACACTATATAGTTTCCTTTTCATTCTATGTATGGAGCCACATTGTTTCCAGCTGGAGGAGTGGAGCAGACACTGAGACTGAGCGCAGGGGTGGCTCCAAAGCAATTTTGGACTCAGGGTAGAAGCTGAGTCACACGCTCTGAGGTGAGCACATTAGCTTAAGGGGGTCACGAAGGAGCACAGGAGCATGTTTTGCAGCACTCAGGATATCTTCGGCATGATGTTGGATTGTTGTCACAGCTGAACACCACCTGCACGCATTGTTTTATTATCACTGCTGGACATTATTTGCACACACTATTGAGAGTGCCAAAGAGAACTTTTTTTTTTTTTTTTCATTTAAGAAAAGTAGGTCACTGTGTATTGAGCACTAAGCACACTTTTTATGTTGATTAAGACACTATGTATGGTGTAAAAAGCACTAATAAGCACTAATTTATGGTGTAACAAGCACTTGTTTTTTCACACCCTGTTTATTTATTCAACATTCATATTATTTGTATTTAATATTATCGCACTAGTAAGCACAAAGTTGGTTATTATTAATTTTGTTTTTGGGGTCACCCAAGCGCAGCGCATAACTTGTAAATTTATCCTATGCACGTTATATGAAGCGTGATTAGCGCATGCAGCTGGAGGTAGCACAAGCAAGGCATAAGATCATTGTGGCTCACAGAATTTTTCCAATTTGATTAGTGAGCTGCACAAAACTGGGATATATTTATATATATATATATATATATATATATATATATATATATATATATATATATATATCGATTATACTGCAGCTAGCAGAATCACAGAATCAACTGCTTGCCTGTAGTATTATTGGTATGATAACACCTGCACTTGTCTTCAGGTAGCTATACTGTAGGTGAGACTGTGCGGGGTACACAGTACAGTAACTGGAAATACTTCAATGAGCCTACACAAGCACCTGGCTGCAGGTAGCTTTACTGTAGGTCAGATTGTGCAGGGTACACAGTACAGTAGCTGGAAATACTTCAATGAGGCTACACAAGCACCTGGCTGCAGGTTGCTATACTGTAGGTCAGACTCTGCAGGGTACACAGTACAGTAGCTGGAAATACTTCAATGAGCCTACACAAGCACCTGGTTGCAGGTTGCTATACTGTTGGTGAGACTGTGCAGGGTACACAGTACAGTACAGTATATATATATATATATATATATATATATATATATATACACACACACACAACATCTGGGATGCATAAATATACACAATACACTGTAATTGCAGCTAACTGACTCAACCTGCCTACTCTATCTAGCTTAAATCTAATGACACTGTCTGTCTCTCTCTATCTCTGTCTGAATGCCGGAACACACTACACAGGGCAGCCGTGCAGGCGGCCTTATATAGTGTGGGGTGTGTACTAAACCCCCTGAGCCATAATTGGCCAAAGCCTCCTTGGCTTTGGCCAATTACAGCTCTCTGTTCAGACGGCGCTGTGATTGGCCAAGCATGCAGGTCATAGTGCATGCTTGGCCAATCATCAGCCAGCAATGCACTGCAATGCCACAGTGAATTATGGGCCGTGACACGCCACTCGAATTTGGCACAAACGGCCCATATCGTTCGTAATTCGAACATGGGTTCGACTCGAACACGAAACTCATCCCTAGTCTTCATGTACACATTAGCATTACACAGCACAGCATTTGTCTTTATCGTGAATATAGACATTTTTAAACTTATTGGGTGTATTAATTTCTGAGCTCCTTCAGGTGTACAGTTGTGTGAAAAAGTATTTGCCCCCTTCCTGATTTTTCTACATTTTGCATATTTGTCACACTTAAGTGATTCAGATCATCAAATGTTAATATTACACAGAGAAAACCTGAGTAAATACAAAATGCAGTTTTTAAATGATAATTCCATTTATTAAGGGAAAAAAGCTGTACAAGCCTGCCTGGCCCTATGTGAAAAAGTAATTGCCCCCCTTGCTAAATCATGATTGAACTGTAATTAATCACATTTTTTGGAAAGCCGAGTTAAATTTCACTTGCCACACCCAGGCCTGATTACTGCCAGACCTATAAAATAGGGGTCTATCAGGACAGTTGCTGTAGCTGACCATGGATATATTCCCATCAAGCGGGTTGTACTGGACTATCTCAGTACTGATACACAAACCAAACATTTTTTGATAAAAAAAATATAATTTTAATACATATAAAAAAGGCATATACAAAGAACAAATTAATAAAATTCAACCACAGACAACTACTAACGGGATCACCCCAAAGGAGACTGTTCATGTGGGGTATAAACAATCTGGTCCTCTACCAGTTTCACGGATTGAAACCGCTTCTTCAGGAGGAACTATCTATAAGTCAGAAAATACATACAAATAAAATATACAATAATTACATCAAAAGAAGTATAATTATACAGCAAACATTGTAATAAAAAGATCTGCTTACCCAGAGGATCATACACTGATATGTAACCAGGCCGCCAAAAGAATTCCCCCCCGCGGGGCACGTGGTGGATTGTACAAGGCCACTTCTAATTAAGGATAGATATGATAATGGTAAATGGACAAGCCAATTGCAATCCAATTTATAGGGCACATAGGAAGTGTGAGGACACCAATTACTGCACAAGGTGGTGGGGACAAGTGAGGCAATGGGGGGTGAACCGTGTAAGGGTAAGGAGAGGGAAGAGGAAGGGGGGAGATAGGGGAAAGAAGGGAGAAAGAGACGAGGGTGGGAGGGGAGAGGAGAGAAAAGGGGGGAGGAGGAAGAAGGGGGGAGGAGGAAGAAGGGGAGGGAAGGGGGGGTGGGGAGAAGGGAAGGGAGGGGGGGTGAAATAAAATGGGGGGGAAAGAAAGAAGAAGGAAAACAAGGAGGGAAGATGGGGGAAGGGAAGGGAGGAGAGGGGGTAAGGGGGAAGAAGGGGGAAGGAAAGAGAAAGAAGGGGAGGGGGGGAAGGGAAAGAGACAGGGAGGGGGAGGGTTGAGGGGGGTTAAGGGTAATTGGACTGTACAGAACAATTGCATAGGTAAAAAAACTCACCAATAAGTGATGTAAAATTAACAACACATTACCAGGGGTGGTAGTAGGTCAAGGGGAAAGGAGTAGACACTAAGAACAGGACACAGCCAACCGTAGTGGAGGAGATGTAATCTGTAGCAAGAAAGTGTCTATGGCTATCCAGTCAGAGGACACTAAAAGGTAATACGTCCTATAGAAAAAATGGTAATCAAACTGTCAGATAAGACAGTGTAGTCTGAGACAGCATCAGGTTGCAAACAAAAAGGGGAGACCTAAATCTTACCTCAAACTCCGCACCGACCAGCACACCACCCCTGGATTCGGGCCGTACCACACACCAAATGGTTCTGAAAGACCCGTTAAGTATGCTCCCCAACCGGTGCATGTCGAGACATGCCGCCGGCGGGCGGTGTCTGACGTCACTGGGTCAGTTTCCCTACACTGTGCAGGTGCAAGGTCCCGCGTTACTGCACAAGCACGCCATGATCAGTCTAAGAGTGGGCCGCCCAGACAAGGTCACAGCAAGTGAGAAAGGCAGTGGAATGCCCTCTTACCAGGGGAAACACACGTACTCCGATAGTTGGGAGAAACAGAAGCGGCCTGTGATCATGCCAATCACTGGGGGGAGCAGATCTATACAGGAATGAAAAAACACATGTAAACAATGTTAATGACAATTTACAAGACATAATATACCGTTAATGGTAATATAGAAGTAATTGTAACTATGGAGCATTACTGTCCCAAAGACATCACTGAATATAACCACCCAAACGTTTATATAATATACTGAGCTGCAGGATACAATATAACAGTCACCTAAACCAATAGTATTAGTTAAGAAGCAATATGGCCACAGATCTAAAGAGAGTTGAACAGAAAAAAGAGGTACCCAATATGAACGTAAGAAGGGAAAAAGGGGGGGCAACCTACAAAAAATGGTTTATAGGATACCATCTCGTTAAGTCCTGGGGGGACAGTGGCATTTAAGCGTTCAATCCACAGAGTCTCTTTTTGTAGGATTGTCTTGTCCCAATCACCTCCGCTGGGATTTTTTTGGACCACTTCAAGAATGAAGAATTGGACCGCTGACACATCATAGCGATGGTGTAGGCCGATGTGTCTACCCACCGTAGTGAGTTTGCCACTACCGGAATGATAGTTTTGCCTACTTAAAAGGCTTTACATCTACAGGTCATCAAATACACTACCCCCATAGTACTGCAGTTGGAGAAGATTTGTGGGACAAAATTCTCCCCGTTGGGTAAGGTGAATATTCTATGAAAAGAGGGGGATATTTGCGCTAACCACCAAATAAAAATCTATATATAAAAATATGTAGTGCACACGTGATATGACTGAATAAAAGCGTAGTAATATGCTGCACCTCTATAAGTCAAATACCAAAACCCAGAACAAACATAAAGAAAGAAAAAGATGCAAAAAAAAAAACCCACTAAAAATAAAGGTTACTGTAAACAGATAATAACGTGAAAATAGTGTATAAAAAAAATAATATATATAAATATATAAAAAGTCCATGTGATGTATAAAAAATAAATAAATTCAAAGGTGAGTTCATCAAAAACAGGAAAATCCCAAAATTAATCTTCAAAATAGGAGATGTAAAGTCTTTCACTTGATCTCAGAAAGAAGGACACATATTCCTCATTCAGATCTGGGATACGAAGCATAAAATGCAAATGCAAACTGCTTACCAGATCCATTGGATCTCAAATGATAGAGATCAGAAGTGCTTGTGCATTAGCCTGCCGGCAGGTGAACTCACGATGGTTGAAGGCAGAGAATGATCCGTCCATTCATCAAGGAAATAGCAGACACAAATTTCACTCCTGGGACGCTCTTATAAAAACAAGGATCCGAAGATTCTCATGTAAGGAGGAACATAAGAGGGCTTCATGGTGCAGTATGTTCCAGCAAAGGTTTTTTATTTTAAAAACAAATCATACAAATAAAAAGTCCATAAATTCAAGCAGGGAAGAAAGGTAAGTTTGCCTGGACGTCAGCACACCACGCTTAAATACCATTCAGGCAGGAGAGACACCCGGAGAAAGCATTCAGTCTAATACAACCGTGTCACTGAATTAATCATTACAAATTAAACACATTTTATATAAAATGATATAGATTGATATAAAAACCATTCATAGAACCGATAATAGGTATTTTAAACCTTAAGCGCATAGAAGAAAACTAAAAAAATTTGTTAAGATCATGAATATAAAAAATGTATATATATATATATATATATATATATATATATATATAACATGTATACACATGTATATTTCTCTCTAATTGTAAGACACCTATATTTAGTAGGAAAGAGATAAATATTTTTAACACATTAGTGAATCAGAATAAAAGAGGGATATTTCATGCAACATGAGCTCAACTATTATCTATAAAGCAATTTGTATCCCACTCAATATTCAAGCCCCAAGGGCTGTAGCACTGGAGGTCATATATCCATTTCGTCCCACAACGTGAAATATGTCTTTTAAGGTTATCACCCCTCCAATGCGGGACATATTTTTCTATGGCTATGACTTGGAGAAGTGAACTATTTCAGTTATGACATAGACGAAAATGTTTATACAGGCTATGACCTATGAATCCTCTTTTAATATTGCCTCTTTTAAAATTGCGTTCACCTATTCTGATGCTAAGGGCCCTAGTGGTCCAGCCTACATACTGTAACCCACATGGGCAGACCAGTAGGTACACAACCCCTACAGCTCCACAGGTAATGAATTCTTGTATATTAAATGATTTTGTTGTGACATTGGATTTAAAATATGTGGTTCTAATGGTTTCTGAAGTCTTACACTTTTTACATTGTTTACAGGGGAAGAAACCTTTCAGGTTTCCAAACATGTTCACTTTAGGGGGTAAGTCAACTGCACTGGGTGCCAATTTGTCTTTCAGGGTATAACCTCTTCTGTATATTACATTAGGTTTATCTGGAAGTACTGGCCCCAGAATTTGGTCCCCCTTTAATACTTTTCAATGTTTCTTCATTATTCTATTCACCCACCAATGTTGGGAAGAGAAAGCAGTTATAAAAGCCCACTCAAAGAAGGGATTATCCTGCTTCTTAGTTGTATTGTTTTTAGGCCTCAGAAGTTGTTCTCTATCCATAGTAGTAACATTCTGGAGGTCTTCTTCAATCGACTTGGGATCGTATCCTTTGTCAAGAAAACGATCTCTCAGGACAATAGCTTGAGTTTGATAGTCTTCTACCCGAGAACAATTTCTTCTCATCCTACAAAATTGGCCCTTGGGGATGGCCTTAAGCCAATTGGGGTGGTGGCAGCTATCTTGGGGAATATACCCATTTTTATCTGTGGGTTTAAAAAATGTTTTGGTGAACAATCACCCCTGATCCTTAAACACCACTAAATCCAAAAAATTAACAGAGGTCAGACTAAAATCATACGTGAATCTAATGCCCCACTGGTTATTTTTAATCATATTCATAAATGAATGGAGAGATTTAGAGTCCCCTTTCTATAGAAAGAAGGCATCATCTATATATCGACACCAGAAAAGAAGGCGGGGGCATTTCCAAGAGAAAATATGATTATTTTCCCATAGGGCCATGAAAAGATTGGTGAGGCTGGGGGCAAATTAGCCCCCATCATCACGCCAGTACACTGTAAAAAATATTGAATGAATTCTAGCAAGGGTTTGCCTAGTGATCCATCTTTCATCAAAAAATATCTGGCCACAGTGAAACCTAAATTATGGGGAATATTAGTGTACAAAGAGGATATGTCTGCCGTAACCAGCAATTCATCCTCATCCACTTTCAATGGTGCAAGATCATTAATCACCTGTATAGAGTCTTTTAAAAAAGCTGGAGTTTTAGTGACTAATAGCTGTAGAAAAAAGTCTATAAACTTGCCTATTCTAGAAGTAAGGGAGTCAATCCCACTCACTATGGGCCTACCAGGTGGCATATGTGGGTTTTTGTGTATGTAGTGCTGATAGATTTTCAATCTACCGCTTATAGGTAAATTTAGTGGGTTACCTGTTCATACATAGTCAGATTTAGCCTCTGTTCCAGTTTGGCTGTGTTGCATGTAGTTTTACACTATGCCTGTGGGTGTCGTTGTCGCCATGGGTTGGTGTTGGAAAGGCAACACGTTGAAGTGTATGAGTGTTCCTCTGTCCCGGAGATAACTCGGTGGAGGTGGTCCTCCAAGTTGCATTTTGGGAGAGGGTATTTACGGGACAGACGCCATGTTTTAGGGTCTTTCGTTCCACCTGCTGGTCCTCCTGGCTGACAGGTATGTGTTAGGAGTACTACCACGAGTACTACCTACTTCCTTCAATTATACTTTATTAACCACTTAAGGACCAGCCTCGTTTTGGATTTTAGGTGTTTACATGTTTAAAGCAGTTTTTTTTGCTAGAAAATTACTTAGAACCCCCAAACATTATATATGGTTTTTCTTCTAACACCATAGAGAATAAAATGGCAGTCGTTGCAATACTTTTTTTTGCACCGTATTTGCGCAGTGGTCTTAAAAGCGCACTTTTTTTGGAAAAAATTCACTTTTTTGAATAAAAAAATAAGATAACAGTAAAGTTAGCCCAATTTTTTTTATATTGTGAAATATAATGTTACGCCAAGTAAATTGATACATAACATGTCACGCTTGAAAATTGCACCCGCTCGTGGAATGGCGTCAAACTTTTACCCTCAAAAATCTCCATAGGCGACGTTTAGGTCTAGGGCTAGAATTATTGCTCTCGCTCTACTGGTCGCGGCGATACCTCACATGTGTGGTTTGACCACCGTTTTCAAGTGCGGGCGCTACTCGCTTATGCGTTCGCTTCTGCGCGCGAGCTCGTCGGGGCGGGGGGGTTTAAATTTTTTTTTTACATTTTTATTATTTATTTTACAATATTTTATTTATTTTTACACTGTTTTAAAAAAAAATGGTGTCACTTTTATTTCTATTACAAGGAATGTAAACATCCCTTGTAATAGAAAAAAGCATGACAGGTCCTCTTAAATATGAGATCTGGGGTCAAAAAGACCTCAGATCTCATATTTACACTAAAATGCAATTTAAAAAAAAAAAAAAAAAGTAATTTAAAAAAAATGACATTTGAAAAAATGTGCCTTTAAGAGGCGTGGATGGAAGTGATGATTTGAGCAGTGTTATGGAGACGAGTGGGCGCCATCTTAGCCTCACTCGTCTCCAGACACAGGACGGAGACAGATGTGATCGCCTCCGCCGCTACCGACGGCTCAGGTAAGCGGCGGAGGGCACCGGATCGCGGCGGGAGGGGGGGGCCCGGGGTTATGGTAGCTAGCTGCTGCCATAACAACGATATCCCCATTCAAAGTTTGGACGTACATCGTCGTGTAAGTGGTTAAAGCATTGGAAAAGATACTCAAGTGTCCGGTGCCTACATTGTCTGATATTAAGCTCAATGGGACCCTAGACCCGGTTCTGGTGAAATTGAGGTAACGAAGGTGAAGGTAACAGCCCAATTTAAACCAGCAGCTCCACCAAGAGTTATTGCTACATGTACTTTGGGCAAGTAGTAAATAATAGGCATTTTAGGTGCTAAAGGGATTAAAAATTCTGCTTTTCCCTCGTCCTTCTCCAACAAGCTCTTCCAACTTCTTCTTGTAACTGGCAGTGGGATCTTTTTTCAGAATAGCATAAGTCTCTTTATCTGACAAGAGACGGTTCATCTCTGTCAGGTAATCTTGTTTTTTAAGGAGCACAATCCCCCCTCCTTTATCCACGGGGCGAATAATAAGCTCTTTATTCATACATAATGATTCTATCCCCTCCTGTATTACTTTCTGATTATCCCTTTTAAAATGCACTTTCTGTAAATCTTGTAAAACGAAATCTTTAAAAACTTTAATACTAGGAGCGGGTATACCTGGAGGGTTAAATAAGGAAGCATTTCTTAAACCTGTTCCTTTTTTATTACCACTAGTGCCCTTAACATCAGAATAGGCGATCACATAGGCAATATTAAAAGAGGATTCATAGGTCATAGCGTATCTAAACATTTTCGTCTATGTCATAACCAAAATAGTTCATTTCTCCAAGTCATAGCCATAGAAAAATATGTCCGGCATTGGAGGGGTGACAACCTTAAGACCCCTTTCACACCGAGCTGCCTATAGCGTCAGCGGTAAAATGCCGCTATTTATAGCGGCGTTTTACTGTCGGATTTGCG
Source organism: Lithobates clamitans (assembly GCA_037952925.1). Lineage (NCBI taxonomy): Eukaryota > Metazoa > Chordata > Amphibia > Anura > Ranidae > Lithobates > Lithobates clamitans. The sequence continues at coordinate 923,784 of JBBGZY010001996.1, read as the reverse complement.
GCGCATTTTGGCCGCTAGCGGGGAGCTTTTATCCCCCCCGCTAGTGGCCGAGAAAGGGTTAAAACCGCACGCAATGCACCGCAATAGTGGCGTTTTGCCGGCGGTATCCCAGTGCTGTCCCATTGATTTCAATGGGGAGCAGTGGTGGAATTGCGGTAAACACACCGCTCCTTCACCGCTCCAAAGAAGCTGCTGACAGGACTTTTCCTGACGTCCTGCCAGCGCAGCGTTCCGGTGTGAAAGCCCGAGGGCTTTCACAACGGAGACAATGCTGCAGCTGTTTGAGGGCGGATTGCAGGCGCTATTTTTAACGCTATAGCGCCTGCAAAACGCCCTAGGTGTGAAAGGGGTTTAAAAGACATATTTCACGTCGTGAGACGAAATGGATATATGACCTCCACTGCTACAGCCCTTGGGGCTTGAATATTGAGTGGGATACAAATTGCTTTATAGATAATAGTTGAGCTCATGTTGCATGAAATATCCCTCTTTTATTCTGATTCACTAATGTGTTAAAAATATTTATCTCTTTCCTAAATATAGGTGTCTTACAATTAGAGAGAAATATACATGTGTATACATTTTTTATATTCATGATCTTAATAAATTTTTTTTGTTTTCTTCTATGCGCTTAAGGTTTAAAATACCTATTATCGGTTCTATGAATAGTTTTTATATCAATCTATATCATTTTATATAAAACTTGTTTAATTTGTAATGATTAATTCAGTGACACGGGTTGTATTAGACTGAATGCTTTCTCCGGTGTCTCTCCTGCCTGAATGGTATTTAAGCGTGGTGTGCTGACGTCCAGGCATGATCTCCGTTCTCAGTGGATGCCTGTTAAGGGGAAACATGTCAGGTGGAGCATGAGCCTGTGACGTCATCACACGGAACAGCTGACTGGTAGACACCGAGGCTGGTTCAAACTTACCTTTCTTCCCTGCTTGAATTTATGGACTTTTTATTTGTATGATTTGTTTTTAAAATAAAAAAACCTTTGCTGGAACATACTGCACCATGAAGCCCTCTTATGTTCCTCCTTACGTGAGAATCTTCGGATCCTTGCTTTTATAAGAGCGTCCCAGGAGTGAAGTTTGTGTCTGCTATTTCCTTGATGAATGGACGGATCATTCTCTGCCTTCAACCATCGTGAGTTCACCTGCCAGCAGGCTAATGCACAAGCACTTCTGATCTCTATCATTTGAGATCCAACGGATCTGGTAAGCAGTTTGCATTTGCATTTTATGCTTCGTATCCCAGATGATCTGAATGAGGAATATGTGTCCTGCTTTCTGAGATTAAGTGAAGGACTTTACATCTCCTATTTTGAAGATTCATTTTGGGATTTTCCTGTTTTTGATGAACTCACCTTTGAATTTATTTATTTTTTTATATAAAAAGTCACATGGACTTTTTATATATTTATATATATTATTATTTTTGATACACTATTTTCACATTATTATCTGTTTACAGTAACCTTTATTTTTAGTGTTTTTTTTGCGCATCTTTTTCTTTCTTTAAGGTGAATCTTCGACCTTCCAAGACCCAGGGACAGCGAGAGCAGTCCCCGCATCTAAAGGTACCATTGGCTCCTAACCTAGGTAAACTGGAGGGTACATAGTGGCTACGGGTCAGACAGTCTCATAGAGAAGAGGCTCGATGAAACACCATCTCTGGGACAGGGCATACATGCCGGCCCAGAACCTGGTGTTCAGCGAGTAAATGCCAATGGTTTCCAAGGATAATTCTCAATTGTTTATGGTGGGAGGAGAACATGGTGATGAATCTAACAGAATCACTGGTTGGAGGCTTGGGTCGTTTATACAATAGATAATTCCTAGAATAAGAAAGGAACCTATTGAAGGCTTTTCCTAAATTGGCCCTATTTTCCTATATTGATTTGGATGATGGTACTTTATTGATTATTATTAGTTTCTTTGCTATGTGAGGTGATACTTATAAATTCTACAGACCTGTAGAATCAAGAAATCACTTAAATAGAAACTGTCTGACAAAGTAAAGCACGCTAAAAGATCTAAAAAAGCAACACATCATGCTGCAATCTAAAGAAATTCAAGAACAGATGAGGAACAAAGTAGTTGATATATATCAGTCTGGAAAAGGTTACAAAGCCATTTCTAAGGGTTCCAGCAAAACATGGGGAGAGCCATTATCCACAAATGGAGAAAACTTGGAACAGTGTTGAACCTTCCCAGGAGTGGCCGGCCAACCAAAACTACTCCAAGAGCACAATGATGACTCATCCAGGAGGTCATAAAAGAACCCAGAACAACATCTAAAGAACTGCTTGCCAAAAAGAACACACAGGCTCATCTCACATTTGCCAAAAAAATCTTGATTATTCAAGACATTTGGGCAAATATTCTGTGGACTGATGAGACAAAAGTTGAACTTTTTTGTAAGGTGTGTGTCCCGTTACATCTGATGTAAAACTAACACAGCATTTTATAAAAAAAGAACACTATACCAATAGTCACACATAGTGGTGGTAGTGTGTTGGTCTGGGGCTGCTTCATTGAGGGAACCATGAATTCTACGGTCTACCAGAAAATCCTCAAGGAGAATGTCCGGCCATCAGTTCCAGACCTCAAGCTCAAGCACACTTGCGTTATGCAGCAGGACAGTAATCCAAAAACACACCAGCAAGTCCACCTCTGAATGGCTCAAAAAAAACAAAATGAAGGTTTTGGAGTGGTTTAGTCAAAGTCTGGTCTTAAATCTGATTGAGATGCTGTGGCATGACCTTAAACATGCTGGAAACCATTCAATGTGGCTGAATGAAAACAATTCTGCAAAGAAGAGTCGGCCAAAATGTCTCCACAGCGATGTGAAAGACTCAATACCAGTTGCAGTTGTTGTCGCCAAGGGTGGTACAACCAGTTGTTAGGGCCAGGCAGGTTTGAAAAGCTTTTTTCCCATAAAAAAATGAAAATTATCATTTAAAAACTGCATTTTGTATTTACTCGGGTTATCTTTGTGTAATATTAACATTTGTTTGATGATCTGAATCATTTAAGTGTGATAAATATGCAAGAAAAAAAAAATCAGGAAGGGGGCAAATACTTTTTCATAGCACTGTATGTCCAAATTGGCAGCATATACATATACAGTAAAACCTTGGATTGTGAGCATAATTCGTTCCAGAAACGTGCTTGTAATCCAAAGCACATTTCCCCATAAGAAATAATGGAAACTCAAATAATTAGTTCCCCAACCATTTATACCTAGGTCCTTCAGTTTATAGTTCATATAAAAAGATAATAGCAATGTGATAGGTTGTGTAACCATAAAATGTCCATCCACAAATGGAACCCTCCACAAGGGGATTAGAAGCTAAATCCAGCAGGAGCTACAGAGTATAAAAGAGAAGAGAGGCACCTCTAAGTGTAGCAATATGGTTACATTTAATGAAGGTACCACATTTAGCAACTCACATGGTTGATGATTAAAAGAGGCACATCTAAGTATGCAGGCATCCAGGGTAAAGCTGTCCACATAGACCATCCTCCGCACCGCCGGCGCTCACCGCTGTCAGTCTGCAATCATAACCGGGAAGACTAACCTGCAGTAGAGCAATCTGAAAACGAGGCTTGAATCGCTCGTGGAGTGCAGCGTGGAAGGGACGATGCTGATGGCATTGTGGAGGATGGTCTATGTGGACAGCTTTACCCCGGATACTTAGATGTGCCTCTTCTAATCATCAACCATGTGAGTTGCTAAATGTTGCCCCTTCATTAAATGTAACCATATTGCTACATTTAGAGGTGCCTCTCTTTTTTTTTATACTCAGTTGTGACGCTACTTGTATATCAAGACATCACTTGTATATCAAGTCAAAATGTATTTAAACATTTTTCTTGACTTGCAAAACACTCTCAAACCAAATTATTCTCAAACAAAGGTTTTACTGCATTTAAAAGGTCTTTCTGATATATATTTTCTATTTTCATGCTATCTAGTTTCCCACTTACCTGAGGATGAGGATACTTTAGGTGTCAGTAATAAGAAGTGCCGGCAAAACTGTAATTATTGAAGTGTCATTTATTGGTACATCAGGGTGACAATAAAACAATAAAGCTGACGCGTTTCGGCAATAGCCTTAGTCATAGCTACTTTAGGTGTCCACATCACTGCTTGAGAGATGTGGACAATTCCTATTGGCTGTCCAGTTGGTGGGGTCCTCTCAGGATGCAGAAGCTTCAGCAGAACAATGACATCACAAAGAGTTAATCAGACAGTTTGAGTTCGGACTGCTGCACTAGATTCATTGATAGTCACTTCTAGTGGAGGCAACAGCAATGGATGGTAGATGTGGGCAAGTATAAAAGGGGCTTTAAAAGGCATTTATCATTGTAAAAACTGCTGAATGAGCAGTATCTATGTCCAGAGATAGGCTTTAACCAATTAAAGTGGAGTTCCACCCAAAAAAAATAAATCATTAATGTGCATGAAAAAAAATAAAAAAACATTTGGAGAAATTTTTTTTTACTCACCTCTTTAATGCATGTTGCTAGGGGGCCCCTCGTAATCTGCCTCCTTCGGCACCTGGGCTCCTGACGTCACTTCCCTCGACGCAGAAAGGAAGTTTGCCTCCCCCCCTTTCCTCTAGGCAATCATATGGGACACGTGACAGGTCCCAGACGATTGCGCGGCCAGTCATGCACAGTGGGTGCCCGGCTGTGAAAACGCAGGGACTCTGGGGCCACGCCCCCTTATGACGCCAGAGTCCCTGCGCATGCTGGGACCATGACGTCGTAAGGGGGTGGGGTTACCGCCTATATAAATGGCTCCGCAGCTCGCACACAGCATTCGAGCCGGAGAGAGCGTCGTGTCAACATCGGGGAAGAAGAAAAGAAGAGAAGAAGCGGAGAGACAGCGGCGGAGAGACAGCGGCGGCGAGACAGCGGCGACAAGACAGCGGCAGCAGACCGGGCCCCTCGCTGGCAATAGAGCTGGAAGAAGATAGCGGCGGGGCCCGGGAGAAGAGGCCGAACACCGGGAGAAGTCGGAAGGAGACCCCCCGAAGTCGGAAGAAGACCCCCGGAGCTGACTAATAAATGACTCTTAAAACCTGTGTAGTGTGTTTTTTTTTTGTATTGACACTTTTCCCTAGGTGGATGGGTAGGGGTACCATGTACCCCAAACTCATTCACACAGGGTGGGGGGCCGGCATCTGGGGGCCCCCTTATTAAGGGGGGCTCCCGGATTCCGATAAGCCCCCCGCCCGCAGACCCCGACAACCAACGGCCAGGGTTGTCGGGAAGAGGCCCTTGTCCTCATCAACATGGGGACAAGGTGCTTTGGGGTGGGGGGGCCGCAGGGCGCCCCCCTCCCCCAAGGCACCCACCCCCCCATGTTGAGGGCATGCGGCCTGGTACGGCTCAGGAGGGGGGGGGCGCTCGCTCGTCCCCACCCCCTTTCCTGGCCAGCCGGGCTGCGTGCTCGGATAAGGGTCTGGTATGGATTTGGGGGGGACCCCCACGCCGATTTTTCGGCATAGTGGGTTCCCCTTACAATCCATGCCAGACCTAAGGGCCTGGTATGCCTCCGAGGGGGGAACCCACGCCGTTTTTTTCATTTAAAATTTGGCGCGGTGTTCCCGCCTCAGGATTCATACCAGGCAGCTGTCAGCGCTGCCTGTCACTCATCGCGGAAGGAAAACAAAGTTTTCCTTTCCCGATGAGTGAGCCATCTCGGCGCTGGCCCCTGCGACGGGGCTCGTAGGTGTCAAATCTCGCCGAGAAGTGCGGCGAGATTGACACAATATCGCGGTCACCTACTGTACTTTTTATTTTTTATTTTTACACTGTCTTTAAAAAAAAAAAAGGGGGGTCACTTTTATTCCTATTACAAGGAATGTAAACATCCCTTGTAATAGAAAAAAAAATGACAGGGCCTCTTTAATGTGAGATCTGGAGTCAAAAATACTTCAGATCTCACATTTACACTTAAAAAGCAATAAAAAATATATAAATTCTTTTCAATAAAAAAAATGTCCGCTTTAAGACCATTGGCTGCCATAACCCCAGTATTCAACGTCAAACAGCCACCATATAACGATGGTGGGAGGTCCGTAAGTAGTTAAAGTGTAAGTCCAGCCAAAACATTTTTTAGGGGATTTGAAGCAAATGGAGAAGGATTAGAACCCCTGGTGGGGTTTTTGGGGCTTTATTAGAGAGATTTCCTCTCACTGCCAGTGATGAAGGTATCAGTAGGTATGAAGAGAGAGAAAATCTTTTGGGAAAAAAAAAGAAAATCTGGAACAGTTACAGACAAAAATCAAAAGTTGGGGTTCTGGCCTTCCAGTGTACCCTGTAGGAGATTTTCTTTAACTTCCTAGAGAAGGAGCTACAAAAGCCATGCATGAACCTGACAGGCAGCCCAATGGAACAATGAAGCAGTGCACACCTCATTCTGACAATGCTGCTTCTCAGAGACGTAGCTTGAAGCTTGTGGGCCCCAATGCAAAAGTTGACCTGCCCCCCCCCCCTCCTCCTTACATCAGAGGACAGGGATCACTGCTGGAGAATAAGAGGACAGGGATCACCCCTGGAGAATCAGAGGACAGGCATCACTGCTGGAGAATCAGAGGACAAGGATCACCACTGGAGAATAAGAGGACAGGGATCACTGCTGGAGAATAAGAGGACAGGGATCACCACTGGAGAATAAGAGGACAGGGATCACTGCTGGAGAATAAGAGGACAGGGATCACCCCTGGAGAATAAGAGGACAGGGATCACCACTGGAGAATAAGAGGACAGGGATCACCACTGGAGAATAAGAGGACAGGGATCACTGCTGGAGAATAAGAGGACAGGGATCACCACTGGAGAATAAGAGGACAGGGATCACCACTGGAGAATAAGAGGACAGGGATCACCCCTGGAGAATAAGAGGACAGGGATCACCCCTGGTGAATAAGAGGACAGGGATCACTGCTGGAGAATCAGAGGACAGGGATCACCCCTGGAGAATAAGAGGACAGGGATCACTGTCCTCTTATTTAAGAACTGTCAGACGAGGAGCGCCGTCACACAGCGGGAGCCTCCCTACATGCCAGCATGGATTGCGGAGCGGCCCGGAGAAGAAAATGAAGAAGAAGAGAAGAAGAGAAGAAAAGAAGAAAAGAAGAAAAGAAGAAGAGAAGAAGAGAAGAGCGGGAGCCTCCCCCCCATGCCATGGGTGCGGAGCGGCCCGAGGAGAAGAAGACAGAAGACGCCGCGGAGGAGATGCTGGACGAGAACGCCGGAGGAAGAACCAGAAGAACCAGAAGAGCCAGAAGAACCAGAAGATGAAGGAAGATAGAAGAAAGAAGAAGCATTTAAATAAAGGAATTGTCAAAAACTGTCTCTTGTCATTTTTAACATTTTTGACACTTTTTTCGTGAAATGGTAGGGGTACTTATGTACCCCCTTACCATTTCACACAGGGGGGGGGCCGGGATCTGGGGGTCACCTTGTTAAAGGGGGCTTCCAGATTCCGATAAGCCCCCCTCCCGCAGACCCCCACAACCACCGGCCAGGGTTGTGGGGATGAGGCCCTTGTCCTCATCAACATGGGGACAAGGTGTTTTGGGGGGCTACCCCAAAGCACCCTCCCAATGTTGAGGGCATGTGGCCTGGTACGGTTCAGGAGGGAGGGGGGGCCGCACTCTCGTCCCCCCCTCTTTTCCTGCGGCCTGCCAGGTTGCGTGCTCGGATAAGGGTCTGGTATGGATTTTTGGGGGGACCCCACGCCGTTTTTTTTTTTTTTTTTGGCGCGGGGTTCCCCTTAATATCCATACCAGACCTGAAGGGCCTGGTATGGAATTTAGGGGGACCCCCACGTCATTTTTTTTTTTTAATTTTGGTTCGGGGTTCCCCTTTGGGGAATTCCCATGCCGTTTTTATCAATGAACTTCTATGTGTATTGTCGGCAATGCAATAGCCGCAGGTAGTTTTAAATGAGTTTTTTCCTTCAAAATGTCATTTTGCTGTCAGACTGTTCTAAACACAGGAAACATGCGCCCCTTTACAGGCACACTATAGACACCCCCCAGGTACGAAATTTAAAGGGATATTACACTTTTATTGTTTGACTTTAAGCATTATTAAAATCACTGCTCCTGAAAAAATGGCCGTTTTTAAAACTTTTTTTTGCATTGATCCATGTCCCCTGGGGCAGGACCCAGGTCCCCAAACACTTTTTATGACAATAACTTGCATATAAGCCTTGAAAATTAGCACTTTTGATTATTCATGTTCGTGTCCCATAGACTTTAACGGTGTTCGCATGTTCGAACAAACTTTTTTCCTGTTCGCATGTTCTGGTGCGAACCGAACAGGGGGGTGTTCGGCTCATCCCTACTCTTAACTTGCTGAGCTCGGTTACCATTCATTTTGAACGTGACTCGGGTACGACAGGACTAGAAAAGGAAGTGAATCTCGCCGCTTTTATCGGCGAGATTGACACCTTGCGAGCCCCATCACGGGGCACCAGGCCCTTAAGTCTGGTATGGAATTTAAAGGGAACCCCCTACGCCGAAAAGACGGCGTGGGGTCCCCCCTAAAATCCATACCAGACCCCGATCCGAGCATGCAGCCCGGCCGGTCAGGAAAGGGGGTGGGGACGAGTGAGCGCCCCCCCTCCTGAACCGTATCAGGCCGCATGCCCCCAACATGGCGGGGCCCCCTCACCACAAAGTACCTTGTCCCCATGTTGATGAGGACAAGGGCCTCTTCCAGACAACCCTGGCCGTTGGTTGTCGGGGTCTGCAGGCGGGGGGCTTATCGGAATCCGGGAGCCCCCTTTAATAAGAGGGCCCCCAGATCCCGGCCCCCCACCCTATGTGAATGAGTATGGGGTACATGGTACCCCTACCCATTTACCTAGGGAAAAAGTGTCAATAATAAAACACACTACACAGGTTTTTAAAGTAATTTATTAGACAGCTCCGGGGGGGTCTTCTTCCGGCTTCGGGGGTCTTCTTCTGACTTCGGGGGTCCCTCCGGTTCCTCTTCTCCCAGCGTCCGGTTGGTTCTTCTCCGCTCTCTGGCCTCTTCTCCTGGGCATGCTGGGACTGTGACGTTTTAGGGGGGCGTGGTCACTGGGTGATATTGACCACACCCCCTAAAACGTCACAGTCCCAGCATGCCCAGGGACTGTGACGGCATAAGGGGGCGGGGTCTCTGCCTATAAAAGTCACATTGGAGCGCTCAGAGAGCATTCCAGCCTGAGAGACCGTCGTGTCAACATGGGAAGAAGAGAAGAAGAGAATATGGCCAGAAGCCCGGGCCTCCGCTGGCAAAAGAGCGGCATGAAGATAGTGGAGGAGCCGGCAGAAGAACTGGAACACCGGGAGAAAAGGCCAGAGAGAGCGGAGAAGAACCAACCGGACGCCGTGAGAAGAGGAACCGGAGGGACCCCTGAAGTTGGAAGAAGACCCCCGAAGCCGGAAGAAGACCCCCCCAGAGCTGTCTAATAAATTACTTTAAAAACCTGTGTAGTGTGTTTTATTATTGAAACTTTTTCCCTAGGTGAATGGGTAGGGGTATCATGTACCCCATACTCATTTACATAGGGTGGGGGGCTGGGATCTGGGGGCCCTCTTATTAAAGGGGGCTCCTGGATTCCGATAAGCCTCACCCGCAGACCCCGACAACCAACGGCCAGGGTTGTCGGGAAGAGGCCCTTGTCCTCATCAACATGGGGACAAGGTCCTTTGTCGTGGGGGGGCCCCGCAGGGCGCCCCTTCCCCCCAAAGCACCCACCCTCCCATGTTGAGGGCATGCGGCCTGGTATGATTCAGGAGGGGGGGCGCTCGCTCGTCCCTACTCCCTTTCCTGACCAGCCGGGCTGCGTGCTTGGATCGGGGTCTGGTATGGATTTTAGGGGGGACCCCACGCCGTTTTTTTGGCGTAGCGGGGCTTCCCTTTAAAATCCATACCAGACTTAAGGGCCTGGTATGCCCCGCGCATACCAGGTTTTTTTCCTATTGCAGTGAGCGCGAGATGCAATACCCTGCCCTTGCGTCGTATCTGGTCCGTTGGACCAGCATACAGACGAACAAGACAAACGGGCTTTCCATCAGGAACTGAGTCCGGTGGACTAAGATTTGAAACATGCTTCAAATCTAGGTACGGCGGACTTTTGGGAAAAAAAAGTCAGCCGGAGCCTACACACGATCGGATTGTGCGGCAGACTCTGATCCGCCGGACCAAGTATGCCGGAAAGTTTGCTCGTGTGTACGCGGCATAAGGGGTTACAGGGGTCACAATCGCAACTCCGCTCCTAGCTCCAGGGGGCCCCTGCAGCCTCCCTGTCATATTATCATATCCTCTACAAAGTCGCGCTCTGATGGGCCCTAGGGCTCCACAGCCACGCTCCAGAACTGGGCTTCCACTTTGCCTTCCAAAGTCCACACCCCTCCATTCTCATTGGTTGGGGAGAAGCTGTGAGCCATTTCCTGAATGGAGAGGAGCACGGGATGAGAACAGCCCAGGATGGAGAAGTGTCTGTGCTGTGTGCTGGCAACATGGAATGGTAACCGAGCTCAGCAAGTCCATGTGTGGGCAAGTCCGTTCATTCTGAAAGTCCGCCGTAACTCCGGCAAAAGTCAGTCGGAAAGACGGGCGGACCTAGCCTGCCGGAAAGTCCGGTCGTGTGTAGGCAAGTCCGTCCGTTCAAGTAGTCCGGCGTTAAGACCATTGGACCAAGTCTGCTGAAGAGTCCGCTAGTGTGTACGAGGAATTATGCTATGCCCATGCTGCTGCTTATTGTAAAGCCCCGTCCATTCACTTTCAGCCTGAAAGAGGAAGTGCTGTTTTACTGCCAGGTTCTAGAAATTTCAAGAAATTTTGCAATAGATTCACAAATAAAGTAATTTGTTAACTTTGTATAGTAAGCTATGACATACATGACAAACATACTAAAAAAATAAATGTAGGCTTTTTTAATAATTCTAAAGTCAAAATGTTTTTTCTTACCTTAATGCATTCTCTGCACTGAATACATTGCCTGAACATTTACCTGGCTGCTCTCTAAATCCAGTGCTGTCCCATCTGCACCACTGCTCTCCTCTATTCCTCTTCTCACAGGTGACATTGAGGGCAGTGGAGCCATAGGGCCCTTTCACAAGGGCAGGCTGATCAGACCCTTCAATCTCCTCCATTGAACGGCGGGTGTCAATGGACATGTGTCTATTGACACCCACTGACATCCAATCCAATCCTGTTCACTAAAAACAGACAGACAGGGATCCGTTCCCCATCCATCAAGCAGATAAGATGCCAGTCGAGTGTAAAGAAACAGGCAGTCCGTTTACATCCGACCACCCATAGAGGAGAGCAGGCTGTGTCTGTGTTTGCTCTGCATAAGCAGAGATGAACCATCATCCGCCTGCTCAGAGGGAATCAGTGGACAGATTCCCAGCTGAGCAGGTGGACTCCAATGAAGCCTACTCCATGTGAAAACGGTGGCACAGTAGTGTAGTGGTTAGCACTTCACCCTGGCAGCACTAGGGATGCTGGTTTGAATCTCAACCCCAGCACTACCGGCCTGGAGTTTGCATGTTCTCCCTGTGCCTGTGTGGGTTTCCTCTGGGTACTCCGGTTTCCTCCCACACTCCAAAGATATGCTGGTAGGTTAATTGGATCCTGTCTAAATTGACCCTAGTATGTATAAATGTGAGTTAGGGACCTTAGATTGTAGAGCTCCTTGAGGGCAGTGACTGTATAATATACTGTATATGCAAAGTATATACCGCTATATAAGTAAATTCAAAGTGCTAACAAAAATTTACAAAGCCATTCATAACTCTGCACCCAGCTACATCACTAACCTAGTCCCAAAATACCAACCAGGCCGCTCTCTTCGGTCATCCCAAGACCTCCTACTCTCCAGCTCCCTCGTCTCCTCCTCCCATGCTCGCCTCCAGGATTTCTCCAGAGCTTCTCCCATCCTTTGGAACACCCTACCCCAATCTATCCGACTGTCCCCTAATCTATCCATCTTTAGGCGATCCCTGAAATCCATTCCGTTCAAAGAAGCCTATCCTGCTTCTAACTAACACTGTTTTACTTCCTCCATCAGCTCATCCCCCCCCCACAGCTATTACCTTTTGTATCAATTGACTCTTCCTCTTAGATTGTAAGCTTTAATGAGCAAGGTCCTCTGATTCCTATTGTACCAAATTGTAATGTAACTGTAATGTCTGCCCTCATGTTGTAAAGCGCTGCACAAACTGTTGGCGCTATGTAAATCCTGTATAATAATAAGTACCTGTACTAAATGATTAAAATGAAAGGGGCCTTAGGCCCCTGCTGCTGTCAGTCCAACACCTGGGAGGAGGAAACCCCCAGGGGTGGACTGACAATTCGGCACTGCCTGAGGGTTGAGGCCAGTAGGGGGACCTATGAGAGGCTCCTGGGAGGCTCAGGGCAGGATGGATTCAGCAGGATGGATGGATGAATTACTTTCCCATCTCCCCATCTCTCTTTCCCTCCTATTCCTATCTCTCCTCCTCCACCCGCTCTTCCCCTCTTAGTTTCTAATAGAAGTTTCTGTCACATTTCATGTTATCAGTAAAAAATGCATCGTTAGTAGATTTTCCATGTTTTCTTAGCGTAAAAAAAAAAAAAAAGTTGTGGGAGGTTGGCGACCCCTCAATCATTAGAATCTACCTACAGACCCCAAAAACCACACCAAATATTTGCCGTGGCACGCTGTGCATGCCACACTTCTTTCTCTAGCTTTAGAGTCCAACTTATGATTTTTTGATTGGACATGGGCGGAATTAACCCGGTTCAGTTTGTAGCAGAGCTTTCGAACATTGCAAAAGTTTGGAACTGAATAACAAACCCCATTAAAGTCTATGGGTATTACCCTGGGGGACACCAATGAATGTATCAATGAACACAAAGTTTGTAAAAAAACACCATTTTTAAATAAGCAGTGATTTACTGATGCTTAAAGTGAAACCCTAAAAATTAGAAATAACAAAAAAATTAAAAAATGTCTTTAACCAGTTCATGACCACCCCGCGTACATTTACTGTGGCAGGGCGGCCGCTCTGCGCAGAATCACATACCTGTACATGATTCTGCACTTCCGGGTCTGCGCCGTTCTCCCACTGTGATTGGACACAGCGGAAGCCAATCAGCAGGTCTAGCAGACCTGATGTCTGCCGGGACCCACCAATTATTCAGGAGAGAAGCAGAACAGTGGTCTCCCTATGTAAACAAGGTAGACGATCCTATGTTTCTGCAATGCAGGAACACGGTTCTCTGCCTTCCTTCCCATAGTACAAGCGCCTCCCCCACACAGTAAGCAAGCACATTTTAGGCACACATTTAACCCTTTGATCGCCCCTGATGTTAACCCCTTCCCTGTCAGTGTTATTAGTACAGTGATAGTGCATTGTTTTAGCACTGATCATTGTATTAGTGTCACTGATCCCTAAAAAAAGTGTCAAAAGTGTCACTATGAGTCTGATTTGTCTGCCGCAATGTCGCAGTCCCGCTATACCTGTAAGTCACTGATCACTACCATTACCTGTAAAAAATAAATAAATAAAAATTCCATAAATGCATATATCATAGTTTGTAGATGCTATAACTGTTGCACAAACCAATCAATATACGCTTATTGGGATTTTTTTACCAAAAATATGAAGAAGAATACACATTGGCCTAAATTGATAAAGAAATTCGATTTTTTACATTTTTTTGATTGGATATGTTTTATAGTAGAAAATAAAAAATCTTGTTCTTTTTTTTTATAGAGCAAAAAATAAAAACCACAGAAGTGATCAAATACCACCAAAAGAAAGCTCTATTTGTGGAGAAAAAAAGACATAAATGTATTTGGGTACAGTGTTGCACGGCCATTGTCATATAAAGTAAGGCAGTGCTGATTTGTAAAAAATGGCCTGATCATAAAGAGGGGTAAAAATTCTGGGGCTGAAGTGGTTAAATATAGTGCCTGGGGGGTGCCCTTAGTGTGCCTGTAATGTGGTATGTCTGTGCCGTATATAGAGCCTTCTGAAGCAATAATGACATTCAGAGCCCATTCACACAGGGACGACTTGTCAGGCGACCTAGTCGCCTGACAAGTCGCCTCCCGTTCTGTGCTATGGAACCGTTCTAAGGGGAGCGACGCAAGTCACTCCGACTTAGAAAAAGGTTCCTGTAGGACTTCGGGGGCGACTTGGGGCGACTTGCATAGACTTCTATACAGAAGTCGTTTTGCAAGTCGCCCGGGCAGTCGTTTGCAGGTCGCCTCGCTGCAAGTCGTGTTGCCCCTGTGTGAATGGGGTCTTATAAAGCCAAAAGAAGAAATGTTTCCTCTACGCTTTCTTTATTTTATAAACAATGGCTTGGGGAGCCAGTCTGTATGATGAGGCCACAATTTAGTGCACTGGGAACAAGATTAGATATTTTTTGGATAAATACTGGTGTCTCTACCACAGGCTTTGGATATAAGGTGCAGAAAAGATGGGCTTTGGGAGTTGGTGGTCCCCTCACACCATAACCCTATAGAGGTAGCCTTGATGAAAGCAAGAAATGGCTTTGCTGTCAATTATGGAAATTATATGCATCTGTCAAACAGGTGCAGAAAAATTGGTCTTTGGTTGTTAATTGTGGCCATGAAATCTACACCAAAAAATGATTTCAGATGAAATCAACACCCACAACACTAGACGGCCTAGAGAGATAGCAGAGGTTTCAGATCCAGAAAGCACTTAATTAGCGACATCATCATCAGGGGCTTGATAGCTGTTGCTAATCCAGGACTCATTCATTTTGATAAATGTCAGCCAGTCCATGGAGTTTGTGGATAGGCGCGCTCTCTTATCTGTCACAAAACCTCAGGCAGCACTAAAAGCCTGTTCGTAAAGCACGCTGGATTCAGGGCAGCCCAGCAGCTCAATTGCATACTGGCAATGTTCTGACCCAGTAACCCAGTGGATTATCAAATGGAAAGCTCTCCATGTCTTTTTTGCCACTAGATAATCTCCCACCATATGATGCAGACGCTGCTGATGGGATGTGGAAGCTGATAGCTCTGGGCACTGAGAACTAATTTTTTTTAAAAAGCATCACTGAGGCGGCTCCCTTCTCCAACGCTCCTCTCTTGATTAACAGAAGCCTCTAAACTATTGAATACTTGGAAAGTTCTGGCCAGTGGTCTATTCTCATGACCTAGTAACCCAGATAATTTCCCACTATATGATGCAGACACTGCCGATGGGATGTGAAAGCTGACAGCCCTGGGTGCCAAGTACTAAAAAAATGTTGAAATGCAACACTGAGGCGGCCCCCTTCTCCAAAGCTCATCTCTTGACCAACAGAAGCCTCAGAACTATGTTTTTCATGAGACTGTAACCTACCAGAGTCTGGAAAGGCATTACATAAACTCCCCTTTAAAGTATTCTCAAGAGATTTCATCTTCTGCTCCCTCTGTGGGGACAGGATGAGTTCTGAGACTTCATCAGCCGCTGCATCATTGCCGAGTTCAGACTTGGTGGGCATGTCACAAATCAAGCAGTTTATGGGCAGTTGGAATTCCCACTGAATTTCAGGCAACCGAGCACTGGCTGTGTATGACCACCTGAAATGGCTGCTGACTCTTCTGGCCTACTTTAGCAGATCTTCCAACCCTGAGTACCTGCTTAAGAAACGCTGCACCAAATTGAGGACATGGGCCAGGCATGGCACATTTGTCAACTTTCCCTGTCTAAGGGCGGACAGGAGGTTTGTGCCATTATCACACACCACCATTCCTGGCTCCAGCTAGCGTGGTGTGAACCACATCTGGGCCTGCCACTGCAGAGCTGCAAGAATCTCTGCTCCAGTGTGGCTCCTGCCCCCTAGACACACTAGCTGAAGCACTGCATGGCACCTTTTAGCCTGACTCATGGAATAGCCCCTTGAACACTTAGGGGGTCATGGTGGTTCATAGGACAATTTAGCAGAGGGCATGAAGGAGGAGGAGAAGGAGGGGGTGGAGCTGACAGTGTGTTGTGAATGAAATATAGCGTCCCTGACCATGCTTGCTGGACCACGTGTCAGCAGTAACGTGGACTTTGTGGCTGACTGCCTTGTCCAACGATGCCACAACATTGCCTTCCACATGATGGTAGAGAGCTGGAATGGCCTTAGGTGGAACTCGGAACCTGCCATTGTGGTACAACACATTCTGCAAAATCACAGAAGGGGGCAGAATCCACCAGATGGAAAGGCAGGAGATGTAAAGCCAGCAGCTTTAACAAGCTTGATATTAGACGCTGGGCAAGTGGGTGGTAGTGACTGTATTTTTGTGGGGGGGGCAGAGAAATTTGTCTGCTATAGTCTACAGCTGGTGGTGCGCTACTGGCAGATGTGCTGCAAGGACCTGTGACACCCTGCGCTATACCATCATCCCTGTCAGTGGAGGTTGCTGAGAGGTCATGAGTAGGGATGAGCCGAACACCCCCCGGTTCGGTTCGCACCAGAACCCGCGAACGGACCGAAAGTTCGCACGAACGTTAGAACCCCATTGACGTCTATGGGACTCGAACGTTCGAAATCAAAAGTGCTCATTTTAAAGGCTAATTTGCATGGTATTGTCCTAAAAAGGGTTTGGGGACCCGGGTCCTACCCCAGGGGACATGTATCAATGCAAAAAAAACTTTTAAAAACGGCCGTTTTTTCGGGAGCAGTGATTTTAATGATGCTTAAAGTAAAAAAAAAAAAGTGAAATATTCCTTTAAATATCGTACCTGGGGGGTGTCTATAGTATGCCTGTAAAGTGACGCGTGTTTCCCATGTTTAGAACAGTCCCTGCACCAAATGTCATTTTTAAAGGAAAAAATCTCATTTAAAACTGCTTGCGGGTTTAATGTCATGTCGGGTCATGGCAATATGGATGAAAATCAGTGAGACAAACGGCATGGGTACCCCCCAGTCCATTACCAGGCCCTTTGGGTCTTGTATGGATATTAAGGGGAACCCCGCACCCAAATTAAAATAAGGAAAGGTGTGGGGCCACCAGGCCCTATATACTCTGAACAGCAGTATACAGGCGGTGCAAACAAGACAGGGACTGTAGGTTTGTTGTTAAGTAGAATCTGTTTGTAATTTTGAACATTTTTAACGTGTTTAGCTCCAGCCAAAAAATCTTTTCTAAGCTTTTTGGAAAACATAGGGAAGGGTTATCACCCCTGTGACATTTGTTTTGCTGTCTTTCCTCCTCTTCAGAAGATTTCACCTCACTTTTTTGTCCCAATGAAAAATGTTTTTTGAAAATTTGGGTTTTTTTGTGGAACAAGGATTGGAAAGCATCAGTGGAAAGGAGAAATTGTTTTCCCATATTAACTCTTACAGGAGAGAATTTCCCTTCCTAGGGGTAGATTTCATCTCACTTCCTGTTGTCTCCTTCCGTTTGCAAGTAGGAGTCGTTTGTAAGTTAGATGTTTGAAAGTAGGGTCCTGCCCTATATACTCAGCAGAAATTTGGGCCTTAGGTGTTGCTGTGGCCACAACACTGTAAGCCCTCACAGGGCCCTGCAGTGAAATATTAGATCAAGAATTGTAATTACATGCCCCTGTTGAACAGGAGCTGAAAAATTAGGCCTTAGGCACTGGTGCTGGTGCCACAACACTGCAACCCCTCACAGACACTCTAGTTGGAACGCAGGAACGAGCCCTGCTGCAAATTATTGCTTCAAAAATTGTAATTACACGCCCCTGTTAGACAGGGGCAGAAAAATTGGGCCTTAGGCACTGGTGCTGGTGCCACAACACTGCAACCCCTCACAGACACTCTAGTTGGAACGCAGGAACGAGCCCTGCTGCAAAGTATTGCATCAAAAATTGTAATTACACGCCCCTGTTAGACAGGGGCAGAAAAATTGGGCCCTAGGCACTGGTGCTGGTGCCACAACACTGCAACCCCTCACAGACACTCTAGTTGGAATGCAGGAACGAGCCCTGCTGCAAAGTATTACATCAAAAATTGTAATTACACGCCCCTGTTAAAAAGGGGCTGAAAAATTGTGCCTTAGGCACTGGTGGTGGCGCCCAGAACCAAAAATGTTCTTACAAGCTATCAGCGTGATGATTGAGGAGGAAGAGGATAATTACTCAGGGATAGTCACTCAGCATCAGCATAGGCAGTCTTTGAAGGGATCTGAGATTTCAAAAAAAATTATTCGGTTACATCAGCATCAGGTGCTTGGTAGCTGGTGGTGATCCAAGACTCATTCATTTTTATGAAGGTCAGCCGATCGACCGAGTCGGTGGACAGACGCACCCTGTGATCGGTTACCACGCCTCCAGCAGCACTGAATGTGCGTTCCGAAAGAACGCTGGATGCAGGACAGGCCAGTAGCTCAATTGCATACTGTGCAAGCTCTGGCCAGTGATCCATCCTCAAGACCCAGTAACCCAGAGGATTTTCGGTGGGAAAGGTGTCCAAGTCTGATCTTGCCCCTAGGTATTCCTGCACCATGTAAAACAGACGCTGGCGATGGTTGCTGGAACCGATCATACCTTGGGGCTGCGGACCAAAAAATTGTCTGAACGCATCGGTCAGACGGCCACCTTCTCCACCGCTCCTTCTTTGACTGACCGAAGCCTCAGCAACACGTTGTCCAGAAACAGGAGTTTGTAACCTCCCAGTCTCTGGGAACGCGTTGCAAAGACCTTTCTGCAAGGCCTCCCGAAGATGTTTCATCCTCTGCTCCCTCTGCGATGGCAAGATAAGGTCCGCAACCTTACCCTTGTAACGTGGATCAAGGAGGGTTGCCAGCCAGTATTGGTCCTTCTCCTTGATACCACGAATACGAGGATCCTTACGCAGGCTTTGCAGGATCAGGGAGGCCATGCAGCGTAGGTTTGCTGAGGCATTCGGTCCGGAGTCCTCTGGGTCACTAAGAACGACATGGTCCGCAGCCACCTCCTCCCAGCCACGTACAAGTCCATGTGTTTCTTGGGACTGATCCCTTAAAGACTGCTGCTGATGCTGAGTGCCAGGCTCCACCTCCATACTGACACAATCTTCCTCCTCCTCCTCTTCCTCCTCGTCCTCTTCCTGTGTGATCGGCGGGCACGCAGGAACACTGTCTGGATAAAGGGGGCCTTGAGAGCTAAGGAAGTAATCCTCTTCCTGCCTCTGTTCTGCCTCAAGTGCCCTGTCCATTATTCCACGCAGCGTGTGCTCCAACAGGTGGACAAGGGGGACAGTGTCACTGATGCATGCACTGTCACTGCTCACCATCCTCGTGGCCTCCTTGAATGGTGACAGGACAGTGCATGCATCCCTGATCATGGCCCACTGGTGTGGGGAAAAAAAACCAAGCTCCCCTGACCCTGTCCTGGTGCCATAGTCGCACAGGTACTCATTGATGGCCCTCTGCTGCGTGTGCAGCCGCTGCAGCATGGCCAACGTTGAGTTCCACCTGGTGGGCATGTCACAGATTAGGCGGTTCTTGGGCAGGTTAAACTCCTTTTGGAGGTCCGTCAGCCGAGCACTGGCATTATATGACCGGCGGAAATGCACACAGACTTTCCTGGCCTGCCTCAGGACATCCTGTAAGCCCGGGTACCTGCCCAAGAACCGCTGCACCACCAAGTTAAGGACGTGAGCCAAACAGGGCACATGGGTCATTTGTCCCTGTCGGAGGGCAGAGAGGAGGTTGGTGCCATTGTCGCAAACCACCATTCCTGCCTTAAGTTGGCGTGGCGTCAACCACCTCTGAACCTGCCCCTGCAGAGCTGACAGAACCTCTGCCCCAGTGTGGCTCCTGTCCCCCAAGCACCCCAGCTCAAGCACCGCATGGCATCTTTTGGCCTGCGTACTTGCGTAGCCCCTTGAACGCCTACGGAGCACCGCTGGTTCCGAGGAAGAGGCCATGGAGGAAGAAGAAGAGGAGGGGGTGGAGGAGAGAGGTGTGTCACAATCAGCATTTTGGAGGCGTGGTGGCGGAACAACCTCCAACACTACTGCACCTTGTCCTGCATCCTTCCCAGCTGCCAGCAGAGTCACCCAATGCGCCGTGAAACTTAGGTAACGTCCCTGTCCATGCCTGCTGGACCATGAGTCAGCGGTAATATGCACCTTACCGCTGACCGCCCTGTCCAGCGAGGCATGGACATTGCCTTCCACATGCCGGTAGAGAGCCGGAATCGCCTTCCGTGAGAAAAAGTGGCGTTTGGGTACCTGCCACTGAGGAACCGCACATTCCACAAACTCACGGAAGGGGGCAGAGTCTACCAACTGAAAAGGCAGCAGTTGAAGTGCTAGCAATTTTGCCAAGCTAGCATTCAACCGCTGGGCATGTGGATGGCTGGGAGCAAACTTCTTTCGGCGGTGCAGCAGCTGGGGCAGGGAAATTTGCCTGGTACAATCTGACGTCGGTGTACCAAAAGCAGATTGCCCACAAGTACTTGGCTGTGACACACCTAATTCTACACCTTCATTCCTCTCACTGCAGGTCTCAGAGAGGACTGAAGGTCTAGTGGGGTTGGAAATCTCAGCTGATGAGGAGCAAGGAGAGATCCTCTTTGTTCTTTGGTGTGGGTCTTTTAGATACGCTTGCCAACGAACTGCATGGCAGGTCAACATATGTCTGGTCAAGCATGTGGTACCCAAGCGGGAGATATTTTGGCCACGCGAGATACGCTTGAGACATATGTTGCAAATAGCAGCGGTGCGATCTGATGCACTCGTCTCAAAAAAGGCCCACACCAAAGAACTTTTTGAATAACGCGCAGAGACTGCAGCGCCCTGCACATGTGGAGCTTTGGGGTGTGATGCAGTCAATGTGCTGCCCTTAGGCTGGCCCCTGGAGGGCATCCTGCCTCGTTGGTGATGTGCTGCCGCCTTCTCCTCCTCCTCCTCCTCCTCCTCCTCCCTCCTATCAGGCACCCACGTTGAGTCAGTGACCTCATCATCCCCTCCCTCCTCATCACTGGAGCAAACCTGGCAGTATGCTGCAGCAGGGGGAGCATGACTGCCAGATTGCTGTCCTTCTTGGGCACCCCCTCTGTCCGCGCTCATGTTACTGCCTTCATCGAGCTCAGTATCGTCATCAGAGCCTTCCAAACGCTGGGCATCCTCCTGGAGCATGTACCCAACACTGTGGTCAAACAGTTCGAGGGAATCCTCATGAGGACATGGTGGAGCTAGGGAAGGAGTCACTGATGACATTGAGCTGAGGGAAGAGGCCGCTGCTTTGCCAGACAAAGCACCCTGGGCATGGGTGAGAGAGGATGAGGAGGATGAGGACGGCTTGGTCATCCACTCGACCAAGTCTTCCGCATGTTGCGGCTCAACATGGCCAGCTGCCGAAAAAAAGGCCAAGCGTGTCCCATGGCCACGTGCTGATGAGGATGCACCGTCTCCACGACCAGCACTAGACACAGAGCCTGCTTGCCCTCTCTTATTGGCTTGTGACTGTCTGCCTCTCCTTCTTGGCCTTCCAGACATACTAATGGCCTGTAGCTGCACTAAGCTGGGATAGAACACCTGTAATTTTCTTCAAGTAGCTTTATATACTGTAACCAGACAAGCCTGCCTGTCAGTAGGAAGATAACAGGAACGGATCTAGCTGTACACTGTGAGCAGGACGCACTGTACTAAATGTAAATAGTCTAGCTGCCTGACCGTGGTACTAATAGGATCAAATAGAACACCTGTAATTTTCTTCAGGTAGCTTTATATACTGTAACCAGACAAGCCTGCCTGTCAGTAGGAAGATAACAGGAACGGATCTAGCTGAACACTGTGAGCAGGACGCACTGTACTAAATGTAAATAGTCTAGCTGCCTGACCGTGGTACTAATAGGATCAAATAGAACACCTGTAATTTTCTTCAGGTAGCTTTATATACTGTAACCAGACAAGCCTGCCGGTCAGTAGGAATTTAACAGGAACGGATCTAGCTGAACACTGTGAGCAGGACGCACTGCACTAAATGTAAATAGCAGGAACGGATCTAGCTGAACACTGTGAGCAGGACGCACTGCACTAAATGTAAATAGCAGGAACGGATCTAGCTGAACACTGTGAGCAGGACGCACTGCACTAAATGTAAATAGCAGGAACGGATCTAGCTGAACACTGTGAGCAGGACGCACTGCACTAAATGTAAATAGCAGGAACGGATCTAGCTGAACACTGTGAGCAGGACGCACTGCACTAAATGTAAATTGCAGGAACGGATCTAGCTGAACACTGTGAGCAGGACGCACTGCACTAAATGTAAATAGTCTAGAAGATAACAGGAACAGATCTAGCTGAACACTGTGAGCAGGACGCACTGCACTAAATGTAAATAGCAGGAACGGATCTAGCTGAACACTGTGAGCAGGACGCACTGCACTAAATGTAAATAGCAGGAACGGATCTAGCTGAACACTGTGAGCAGGACCCACTGCACTAAATGTAAATAGCAGGAACGGATCTAGCTGAACACTGTGAGCAGGACGCACTGCACTAAATGTAAATTGCAGGAACGGATCTAGCTGAACACTGTGAGCAGGACGCACTGCACTAAATGTAAATAGTCTAGAAGATAACAGGAACGGATCTAGCTGAACACTGTGAGCAGGACGCACTGCACTAAATGTAAATAGCAGGAACGGATCTAGCTGAACACTGTGAGCAGGACGCACTGCATTAAATGTAAATAGTCTAGATAGAAGATAACAGGAACGGATCTAGCTAAACTGAATACAGTGTATATATATATATGCAACACCTGGGATGCATATATATACACAATACACTGTAAGTGCAGCTAACTGACTGACTGTTCTGCCTAATCTATCTAACTCAAATCAAATGACACTGTCTCTCTCTCTCTCTATCTCTCAGCACACCGGAACACACACTACACAGGGCCGCCGTGCAGGCGGCCTTATATAGTGTGGGGTGTGTACTAAATCCCCTGAGCCATAATTGGCCAAAGCCACCCTGGCTTTGGCCAATTACAGCTCTCTCTACTGACGGCGCTGTGATTGGCCAAGCATGCGGGTCATAGTGCATGCTTGGCCAATCATCAGCCAGCAATGCACTGCGATGCCGCAGTGAATTATGGGCCGTGACGCGCCACACGAATTTAGCGCGAACGGCCCATAACGTTCGCAATTCGGCGAACGATCGAACAGCCGATGTTCGAGTCGAACATGGGTTCGACTCGAACACGAAGCTCATCCCTAGTCATGAGGTATAGCGAGGGGCAGACTGAGGTGAGTAAGGAGGAGGAGCAGAATTGCGTCCTTTTTGTGTGGCTTTCAGGTGCTCTTGCCAGCGGGCTGAGTGGTGGGTAGGGATAAGCTGAACACCCCCCGGTTCGGTTCGCAACAGAAGCTGCGAACGGACTGAAAATTTGCACGAACGTTAGAACCCCATTGACGTCTATTGGACTCGAACATTCAAAATCAAAAGTGCTCATTTTAAAGGCTAATTTGCATGGTATTTTCCTAAAAAGGGTTTGGGGACCCGGGTCCTGCTCCAGGGGACATGTATCAATGCAAAAAAAAAAGTTTTAAAAACGGCCGTTGTTTCGGGAGCAGTGATTTTAATGATGCTTAAAGTAAAAAAAAAAAAAAAAGTGAAATATTCCTTTAAATATCGTACCTGGGGGGTGTCTATAGTATGCTGGTAAAGTGGGGCGTGTTACCCGTGCTTAGAACAGTCCCTGCACAAAATGTCATTTTTAAAGGAAAAAAAGTCATTTAAAAGTCATTTAAAGTCATTTAAAACTGCTTGCGGCTTTAATGTAATGTCGGGTCCTGTCAATATGGATGAAAATCAGTGAGACAAACGGCATGGGTACCCCCCAGTCCATTACTAAGCCCTTTGGGTCTTGTATGGATATTAAGGGGAACCCCACACCCAAATTAAAAAAAGGAAACAGCAGTATACAGGCTCTGTACTCTGAACAGCAGTATACAGGCGGTGCAAACAAGACAGGGACTGTAGGTTTGTTGTTAAGTAGAATCTGTTTGTAATTTTGAATGGGTACATTTTTAACGTGTTCAGCTCCAGCCAAAAAATCTATTTTAAGCTTTTTGGAATACATAGGGAAGGGTTATCACCCCTGTGACATTTGTTTTGCTGTCTGTGCTCCTCATCAGAAGATTTCACCTCACTTTTTGTCCCAATGACAAATGTTTTTTGAAAATTTGGGGTTTTTTGTGAAACAAGGATTGGTGATAAAGCATCAGTGGAAAGGAGAAAGGTTTTTCCCATATTAACTCTTACAGGAGAGAATTTCCCTTCCTAGGGGTAGATTTCATCTCACTTCCTGTTGTTTCTGTCCGTTTGCAAGTAAGAGTCATTTGTAAGTTGGATGTTTGAAAGTAGGGGTCTGCCCTATATACTCAGCAGAAATTTGGGCCTTAGGTGTTGTTGTGGCCACAACACTGTAAGCCCTCACAGGGCCCTGCTGTGAAATATTAGATCAAGAATTGTAATTACATGCCCCTGTTGAACAGGGGCAGAAAAATTGGGCCTTTGGTGGTGGTGCTGGTGCCACAACACTGTAAGTCCTCGCTCGCTCTTGGTGGGCGCAGAAACGGGCCCTGCTGTGAAATATTAGATCAGGAATTGTAATTACATGCCCCTGTTGAACAGGGGCTGAAAAATTGGGCCTTAGGCACTGGTGCTGGTGCCACAACACTGCAACCCGTCACAGATACTCTAGTTGGAACACAGGAACGAGCCCTGCTGCAAACTATTGCATCAAAAATTGTAATTACACGCCCCTGTTAAACAGGGGCTGAAAAATTGTGCCTTAGGCACTGGTGGCGGCGCCCAGAAACAAAAATGTTCTTACAAGCTATCAGCGTGATCATTGAGGAGGAAGAGGATAATTACTCAGGATAGTCACTCAGCATCAGCATAGGCAGTCTTTGAAGGGATCTGACATTTCAAAAAAAATTATTCGGTTACATCAGCATCAGGAGGGTCAGTCGATCGACCGAGTCGGTGGACAGACGCACCCTGTGATCGATTACAAAGCCTCCAGCAGCACTGAATGTGCGTTCCGAAAGAACGCTGGATGCAGGACAGGCCAATAGCTCAATTGCATACTGTGCAAGCTCTGGCCAGTGATCCATCCTCAAGACCTAGTAACCCAGAGGATTTTCAGTGGGAAAGGTGTCCAAGTCAGATCTTGCCCCTAGGTATTCCTGCACCATGTAAAACAGACGCTGGCGATGGTTGCTGGAACCAATCATACCTTGGGGCTGCGGACTAAAAAATTGTCTGAACAAATCGGTCAGACGGCCACCTTCTCCACCGCTCCTTCTTTGACTGACCGAAGCCTCAGCAACACATTGTCCAGAAACAGGAGTTTGTAACCTCCCAGTCTCTGAGAACGTGTTGCACAGACCTTTCTGCAAGGCCTCCCGAAGATGTTTCATCCTCTGCTCCATCTATGATGGCAAGATAAGGTCCGCAACCTTACCCTTGTAACGTGGATCAAAGAGGGTTGCCAGCCAGTATTGGTCCTTCTCCTTAATACCACGAATACGAGGATCCTTACGCAGGCTTTGCAGGATCAGGGAGGCCATGCAGCATAGGTTTGCTGAGGCATTCGGTCCGGAGTCCTCTGGGTCACTAAGGACGGTATGGTCCACAGCCACCTCCTCCCAGCCACGTTCAAGTCCATGTGTTTCATGGGACTGATCCCTTAAAGACTGCTGCTGATGCTGAGTGCCAGGCTCCACCTCCACACTGACACAATCCTCCTCCTCCTTGTCCTCTTCCTGTGTGATCGGTGGGCATGCAGGAACACTGTCTGGATAAAGGGGGCCTTGAGGGCTAAGGAAATCCTCCTCTTCCTGCCTCTATTCTGCCTCAAGTGCCCTGTCCATTATTCCACGCAGCGTGTGCTCCAACAGGTGGACAAGGGGGGCAGTGTCACTGATGCATGCACTGTCACTGCTCACCATCCTTGTGGCCTCCTCAAATGGTGACAGGACAGTGCATGCATCCCTGATCATGGCCCACCGGGGTAGGAAAAAAAAAAACAAGCTCCCCTGACCATGTTCTGGTGCCCTCTGCTGCGTGTGCAGCCACTGCACCATGGCCAACGTTGAGTTCCACCTGGTGGGCATGTCACAGATTAGGCGGTTCTTGGGCAGGTTAAACTCCTTTTGGAGGTCTGCCAGCTGAGCACTGGCATTATATGACCAGCGGAAATGCACACAGACTTTCCTGGCCTGCCTCAGGACATCCTGTAAGCCCGGGTACCTGCCCAAGAACCGCTGCACCACCAAGTTAAG
>JBBGZY010001996.1:810000-892500 GCA_037952925.1 Lithobates clamitans | reverse complement strand
ACTTTATTTCAATATTCTTTATTCAATTTTCAAGTACAAAAATTTTGCGTTACATGTGAAAGCTTGGCATATGTTCCAACTGGAGCATAACAATGGGTGGTATAAGAGACAACTTATAACAGTGATATAGTAAGTAAATTCAAAACATATATATATACAGAGTATGGGAGGGATTTACTAAAATGGAGAGTGCAGAATCTGGTGCAGCTCTGCACAGAACCCAATCAACTTCAAGGTTTTATTGTCAAAGAATAATTGGACAAGCTGAAGTTAGAAGCTGATTGGCTGTCATGCACAGCTGCACCAGATTCTGGGTGCTCCAGTTTTAGTAAATCTACCCCTATGTGTTCTACATCTGGAGGTAGTGGCGGAAGGGCTCCAGAGGAAGAGGGGGGATGGGGTGGGGAGATGGGTAGGGGTAGAGTGTGAAGGGGGGGAGAAGAAGAGGAGGAGGGGGGTTTTGGTGCACTTTAACTTGATTACTCACTACACAGACACACTCCACTGACACACTACATTATACTGCAGTAAAACTGCACTGACACACTGCAATATACTGCATCAAAAGTAAAATAAAGCACTGAAATATACTGTGTTAAACGTGCAATAACACACTGCAATATACTGCAGTAAACCTGCAATAATGCACTGTAATATACTGCGTTAAACATGCAGTAATGCACTGAAATATACTGCGGTAAAGGTGCACCTACACACTGAAATATGCTGCATTAAACGCGCATCAACACACTGCAATATACCACGTGTAACCTGTAATAATGCACTGCAATATACTGCAGTAAACATGCACCAATACACTGAAATATACTGCATAATATGTGCTCTAATACACTGCGAAATACTGTGGTAAATCTGCAATAATGCACTGAAATATACTGCGTTAAACATGCACTAATGCACTGCAATATACTGGGGTAAACATGCCATAACACACTGAAATATACTGCAGGAAACCTGCCCTGACAAAATAAAATGACACCAAAGTAAAAACGAATGGTCACACACACCAAACTCACACAGCACTATAACCAGATTCACTCTAAACTGATATTCTACACTGACAAGAGAAGCACTATAGCACACTTATGCCCCGTACATGTGATCGGACATTCTGACAACAAAATCCTAGGATTTTTTCCAACGGATGTTGACTCAAACTTGTCTTGCATACTCACGGTCACACAAATCTTTTCGGAAATTCTGAACGTCAAGAACGCAGTGACGTACAACACGTATGACGTGACGAGAAAAATGAAGTTCAATAGCCAATGCAGCTATGCTGCTTGATTCCGAGCATTCCGAGAATTTATTTATGTATTTATTTATATATTTTTTTGCATTGGCATGTTCCTCAAGGCAGTGCCCACCCCATGCTATTTTTTAGCACCCCCCCCCCCCTTAACCTCCCTGGCGGTATGATTATGTCAGGAATTTTGTACCAAAAGTGGTACAATTTTTTGCATGGAAATTTGGTGTTATGTATTGTAGGCCTGCAATTCTTAGTAATTACTTACTTAAACCTGACCAAACAAGACTCTAGTAGACATCCCAGATGTGATAAAGTTTGAAACACAAAATCATGAATTATAATCTAATAAATAATATAATTTTATTCAATAATGTAATACAAAATAATGAAATTTGTCAAACAAAGAAAATTCAATAAACATCCTGAGTATGATAAATTTTGAAACAAGGTACAGCACAAAGTCCGACGTCACAATCAGGACAATGGAACCTGCTTTCTTTTCGGACTTTCTTTCTATTGCCATCTCTCTTTGAACAGCAAACCACGCACATCCTGGTAAGTGCGGCCTTTTTTGCGGTTGGGGGTATGTAGTCCATAAAGTGACGACCAGTCAGGCGTTCTGGGTTGGCAAAGTCAACAGCACGTCATCCAGGTCTGTTGACAGCTACTGATGGCATCTGGTGGTTGACAAAAATCTGCTCAGCCACCTTCCAGATAAAATCAGAATGCACAAGAGGCTTGTCACTCTTTGCTCTGTACAGGATATATGCATTCCAAAGGCATTATTCCAGAAGATGCCTGAAAATCTTCTTATAATATTTTTTTTTGCTGCTTGTGCATAGCCGGATAAAATGTCATTGCCTGATCGGCTCTGTCGACACCTCACATTGTGTTATTATAGTCTACCATGACTTGTGGCTTCAGCACATCTTTCCCACCTTTTGTGTGGACCATGGCAGTGGAGGTATTGTGCACAGTACTCATGAGACACACGTTCTTGTCTCACCATCGCATTGCCATCATCTTACCCTGCTGCCAGGCAACCATTTCTCTGGTTTTTAGTTTTTTCTTGGCAAACATAGATGGCATGTCACGTCGGTGAGGCCTAACAGTACCATACGCATCAGTCTTGTTTTAAAGCAAAACCTCATACAGTTCCGGAGACGTGTAGAAATTGTCCATGATCACACAATATCCCTGGTTCAGCAATGGCTCCAGCAGTGTAAGGACAGATGATGTGGCCATACCATAGACGCTGTACCTGGGGTTGAACTTCGTGCCTTTACCGGTGTAAATGACCGAATTCCAGATGTACCCAGTGGATGACTCACAGAGCATGTATGATTTGATGCCAAACCGCACTCTTTTGGATGCAATTAACTGTATCCAGCTTAGGCGTCCCTTGTAGGCCATCACGCTTTCATGCACGCTGACGTCCCTTTCTGGCACATAGGTCCGCTAAAAACTGGTCACAATAATTTGGCATACCCTCCCAGGTTTTTTTTAGTTTGGGCGCAGGATGCTTGGCCTCATTAAATTCTTCATTGTTTGTGAAGTGGAAATACTTCATGATAAGGGAAAACCGGTATTCTGACATCACGGTGCCAAAAAATGGAGTGGCCAGTAACTTATTGGTGGTCCAGTACCATTTCTGGAGCGGTTTCCCCACCACCCCTGAAGAATGATGAGTTCCAGAAACTGCCATATGTCCTCTTTGGTCACCGGTTCCCACTTTCTGCTTCTGGAAACCCTGGCATGCAGCGTAGCGGTTTGCTGCTCTTGGTAGCGATTTGTCTCTGTGACAATTTTTTCAGTTACCTCCACAGTGAGGAATAATTGCAGGTATGCCAGAGGGTTGTCACGCTCAACATTTACCTTCATCCTGGGTGATCCAGTGAAGAGGAATCTTGGGGGTGCTACCTGGTCCATATCGCAGTCAATAGGGCACCAAGTGCGCACATCGCTGAGGTCAGGTGCAGGATCATCACCGTTGTCACTTGCCAGATCAGTGTCAGACAACAAATCTCCCCACATCTCACTATCGCTCAGTTTTGCGAGCAACTCTGTGTCGCTGTCGCTGTCACTCAACTGGTCCTAAAGCGCTTTTGTAGTAAAGTGGCGCTTTTTTGATGCCATGTTATAAATATTTTTTGGCCACAAATGACAGTAAAATGGCAGGCAAGGGGCACTGTACAGTGATCAAGTGTCAGATCTGGGATGATACAATGTAATCCTCTCAGATTACAATGTATCACCTCTTTTATGTGTGTGTCACTTTTGATATTCCCGCCCAGTTCCGCTCCCATGCACTGCTGCTGCTCGCAGGGAACGGAACTAGGAAGTCAGGTGCCGGTTGGCGCTCTCGTCGGTGATCTCGCCGGCGATCTCGCCGGCAATCACAGCGGCAGATGTTGCTGGATCGCCAGGAGAAGGTAAGGGGACTGCGCTGACAGCTCTGCAATGTTACCCCGAGCGTGACTCGGGGTTAACACTCCTGGCAGAGAAAATCAACCCCGAGTCACGCTCGGGAATACCACCAGGGAGGTTAAAACATTATTTAGGATGTCGATGAGAAGTGAAAGGAGGCCAGAGAAGACAAAAACATAAACATAATCAGATTATTTACATGGTGCCACAGTTTTGTTCCTATAAAAAAAAAGTAACGACTAATATGTATACATACCACACCTTGTACTATTTAACTATTGTACTAATGAAGCCAGATATGTATGTCAATGTTGATTTTCTTTCAGACTCAAGAACTGTATGTTGTTGTAGAATGTTTTGAAAATCTATACATTGTTGAAATTATGAATGTATTTTTCCAGCATGAACCGGATTGTGGTTGGGATCACATCCAGAGCCCCAGAGAATGACATCATATGGCTGAAGAACTTTCTCATATGGGAATTTAATAGTTTCATCTCCAAAGTACGATATCTTCCCATCTCCAACAACCCTTCCTGGAATAATCAGCTAAGGAGATGTTCCGTAATTGTCCATCATGTCAACATTCAACGATGGGTTAAAGACACCGATATAAATGTAGAGTTTAATGAACTGGATTATCTGAGTAAAATTTTAGGTAACTTAAATTCTTATTGAGCTAACACCTATCGCTTATTAACGAAATCATCTTTCTCTTAAGCCTCGTACACACGATCAGATTTTCTGCAGGTAAGGCGTCAGACTTTTGTCCGAAGGGCCTTGGCCAGGAACTTGTCTTGCATACAAACTGCACACAATTGTCGGCCAACAAACACGAACATAGTGAAGTACTACGTGGTTTTTCAGCTCCTTAGCACCATCCTTTGGGCCCCTTCTGCTAATGTTGTGCTTGGTGAGCATTGATTCTGAGCATGCGTGTTTGTACTTTGTACTTTTGTGTGACGGACTTGTGTACACATGATTGGAAAATCCGACAACAGATCGGAAACAGGAACATTTTAAAGCCTGCCATCTAACATTTGTCCGCGGAAAATCCAACAACAATTGTCCGGTGGAGCGTACACACGGTAGGATTTTCCACCAACAGTCTGTCAACACACAATTCCCCTCAGAAAATCTGATCGTGTGTACGAGGCTTTTCTCTCTCTGTCTCCAACTCCCACTCTTCCCCTCCCCCCTTTTCTAAAACTTGTAGACAAAATGTCTCAAATACAAAACAAGACCTTATTTTTTTATGATTTTTCAGGTAATAGCCAGCCTTGACTGGACTATAACAGATTGGAAAAATATTCTGAAATATAAAAATCATTTGAGCGGTATCCTGATATTTTTTTCTATTCTCGTAGACAGGGAGAGGGTTCTGGTATTGCTTGATGGTTTGGATGATATTGGCAAGAAGATGGAAGAGAGAATCCTACAGAACTATCCCCAACTGTATCGTATGTGCTTCTCAGTCATTCTTGTTCCTCAAACTCATAAATATGAGGCCGCTATTGGGAAAAAAAAAAATTTCTTTGCAGTTCTTTCAAAAGGTAAAGTTTATTTTTGAATAAAATATCAGTTAAATCAAAAACAGGTCCTCTTAAAAAAATAAATAAAAATTCAAGTCCAAGTAAAAAATGCTTTCCTCTGTCCTGTCTTGTGCCCCTTGGTGCACCCACCATGTGCTGTACAAATGTAAAGTTTTATGATTTTAGAGGAAACAAAGAACAAATGATAAGCAAAATATCCATTTGCATCTGTGCTCTTTTTAATGTGTTATGTTACTTTATCTACATGCTATGAAGTAAGGTGGCCAATTCATTTGAATGGGTCCAACATGGACCTGAAAATGCATTTGCAACATTTTTTTCAACTGAGTGGATCACAAGGCAGGAGTCATTAACATGTGTTAAGATGTACTGTAACATGGGTGCATTGTTTAAATGTTTTGGGGTGCCATTCAAAATGAATGCCATTGCAAGACACTAACACCTGCATGGTGTGGTACCTTGTGTGGCTGTAAAAGGTGTGGTAACATGGACATAACTGCACTGTGAAGGTTTGAAGTTGGCCTAAAGAATATTACAGGCTAGTATAACAACCAAATGTGATATAAGAATGGGTACATTAGCTTCACATTGGTTGCAGTCATTGTGTTTCAATTATTTTAATACATCTTGAATCCCTAAGTGAAAACAAGTATGCAGATCAAAATTTCTAACTTTAATCTGACTTCATTGGTTGTGTGTTTGTTTGGGATTTATGCTGTGTGTGTCCTATTGAGGTGATTTCCCTTCTTTTCCTGTCCCGGAGATGCAACAGGAAGTGAGAAGAGATTTCTACAAGGTAAAGGGAATTGCCCTCGTATGCAGTTGTCTTCAGAACAGGTCTCCCCATTGGAAGATGTCCTTTATATATCCAAAAATAGGAAAAACATTTTGGCTGGATGTACAATTTAGGCTCAGGTGATGCTTCACCATGAAATGTTGATGTTACAAAGGGTTGGAGATGCCCAAAACCTAGGTTAGAATCAGATGCAAGTGACAGAAGACAGAAATGCTTTATACATTTAAAACCCAAGTCCAGTAATGTAATTGGGTTTTATCCTCTCATGTCCTTAACAGTGCGTGACCCATAAATGCATCAGAGAATAGCTTCACATAAATACATGGCAGCAGCCTGTGAGTTGAAAGCAGCCCAATGAGCAGACTTGTTGATGTCCTAGGCCAGTGATGGCGAACCTCAGCACCCCAGATGTTTTGGAACTACATTTCCCATGATGCTCATGCATTCTCCTGCAGTGTAGTTGAGCATCATGGGAAATGTACTTCCAAAACATCTGGGGTGCCAAGGTTCGCCATCACTGGTCTAGGCTCACAGGAAATTGGTTGACTGACTCTGGACACCATTCAATCTAAAAAAAATTGCACCATCTAGTGGCAGAGAAGATGTACTGCAGGGAGAAGAGCTGGAGAGAATGTTAGTAATGCAGTGCGGGGTGATTTTGTATTCTAACAAGGTCTGGTTAACAAAAAAAAAAAAAAAACATCTTAGAATTGAGGAATTTAGAACTGAGAATTAATCTTTTTAACTACAAGAACATTTTATTACATCCATGTTAAGTGAATTTTTGGTCTGAAGAATACCGATAACCCCCAAAATATTATATTTTTCTTAAAAAAAAAAAAAAAAAAAAAGAGGATCTATTCCTATAGTTTCAGTAAAAAAAACAAAAAAAAACATTAAAATACATTTTTTTGTGAACACATATACAAGGTTATCCCCATTTTTTTGTAAAATATAAAAGGTGAAGTTAAGTAAATAAATACTTCTTATGTCAGACTACGATACCCAAAATTGTCCATGGGAGACAACTTCTCTAGAGGTCCTCAATTCAGAGGTAACTATACAGAAAATGCCGTCACTAGAATTATTCCTCTCACTCCATGTGTGGCATATCTGTGTTGCACAATCTGCTTTTAGGTATATAGCTGCCTCCTAGACATGTACATTCTGCCCCCCCCCCCCCCCCCACGTCCTCTTGGGGCATTAGATGTGGAAAAGAGGCCCTGATCTCTCAACGTGTGATAAGGTGCCTTGCAAAGGGGATGCATTGCTGCCCTTTTTGCAAGGTACCATTCCAGTGTTGTAAGCATGTTTCCTGGTATGGCTCAGGAGGTGCACAATCACTGCCATCCCTTTCCTGGCAACTAGGGATGGGCGAACAGTCCATCCCGAGCAGGGTTCAGCAATGTTCAGGTCGAACATTTGCCTGTCCGGCCATTCGCCAAACACCTGAATTTGCAGGGTCTTCTCTGGGAGATCGCCGCAAGGAACACCCTGCAATGCACTGAGCGCTGCACAGTGCATTCTGTGCCCTGATTGGGCAAAGCTTTGCCCAATCAGGGCGCAGTGTAAGCTGGTTGTTAAGGAATGGAGTACATTAAGGGGAGCCTCCAGGCACAATATTTAAAGGAATTTTTCATTGTTGCACTTTAAGTATCATTAAAATCACTGCTCCTGAAAAAAACTATTGTTTTTTTTTTTTATTGATACATGTCTCCCAGGGCAGTACTCACTCCCACATACCCCTTGTATGGCCAATTACTTACATATAAGCCTTCAAAATTAACACTTTTGATTTTTTCCTGTTCGGCTCCCATAGTCTTTAATGGGGTTCCCCGTTCGGGTTAGAACATTTCCTCTGTTCGGGAGTTCTGCTGTGAACTGAACAGGGGGGTGTTTGGCCCACCCCTGCTGGCAACCCAAGCTGCATGACTCAAAAAGTGTGGACTGCCCACCGTACATTTACTGCAGCAGGTCTGCCTCTTTGTGCCACATCACGTAGGTAGAGTCTTGGGTGCACGCGCCACCAGTGACCCAGCGGTGGGTACAGTGGACTCGATGTCCGCAGGCACCTGATGATTACACAGGACACAGGCAGAACGACAATCTGCCTATGTAAACAAGGCAGATTGTCATTCTGTCAGAAGGGAAGGCATGGAAAGCAGCAACAGCCAGTGTTCATTAGTATAGTGACAATGCATAATTTTAGCACTGATCACTGTATTAGTGTCACTGGTCCCCACATAGCATCAAAAGTGTCAGTTTGGTGTTCGTATTGTCCGCTGCAATATTGCAGTCCCACTATAAGTCGCTGATCACCACCATTACTAGTAAAAAAATAAATAAACAAATAAAAAATATCCATCGTTTGTAGACGCTATAACTTCTGCACAAACCAATCAATATACGCTTATTGGGATTTTTTTTTACCAAAAATATGTAGCAGAATAAATATTGGCCTAAATTTTTGAAGAAATTAGATTGTTTTTTAATTTTTTTATTGGATGTGTTTTCTAGCAGAAAAGTAAAAAATATTGTTATTTTTTTCAAAATTGTCGCTTTTCTTGTTTTTAGCGTAAAAAATAAAAACCACAGAGGTGATCAAATACCACCAATAAAAAGCTCTGTTTGTGGGAAAAAAGGCAAAAACTAATTTGAGTACAGCATCACATGACCGCAAAATTGTCAGTCCACTTCAAATTCCAACCAGGCCCTTATCCATATATGCAGTAACAATGCAGTACCCCTCCTGAACCATACCTTTCAACATTTGGGGGTACTTGTTGGGATTTGTGGTGAGGCTTCCCCCCTATTGCATTGGCACCTTGTTTTTACTTTTTTTTAAATTTGCCGCCAGGCTCTGCCCCGTGCATCGTGACGCTCACAGGGAACAGAGCCTGGCACAGAGAGGCTTCGGAGGAGGACAGAGCCCGCAGACACCGCGGGGGACATCGCAGGATCCTGGGGACAAGGTAAGTACACTGCACCAGGATCCTGAGATGTAATCCTGAGTGTGGCTCGGGGTTACCGCTAATGGTGCTGAAATTTAACCCCGAGCCACACTCAGGAATACTGTCAGGGAGGTTACTGACCAGGCCATTTTTTGCGATACAGCACTGCGTCGCTTTAACTGACAATTGCGCGGCCGTGCGACGTTGTACCCAAACAAAATTGACGTCCTTTTTTTCCCACAAATAGAACTTTCTTTTGGTGGTATTTGATCACCTCTGCGTTTTTTTTTTTACTATACACCAAAAAAAGAGCGACAGGATATGCCCGCGGAGGAGAGCTGGGGAAGCCGTCTATGATTGCCCGCCATGATGGATGAGGTAAGTGCACTGACCGACCCGACCCAACCTGCACTGTTCATCGCCCCCCCCCCCCAAAAAAAAAAATTACCACCAGCCGCCACTGCTTACAGTAATCTGGCATCATGAATTTAGTGCTGGAAGAAACTTTTGAGAAAATATAAATACAAAAGACAGTTTTATTTTTATAATCTTCTAATTTGGGATATAGGGCAAAAACGCACAGATATGAAAAGATTTAGGGGGCTGAAAAGAAAAACAACTAAACCTTTTATTATTTTTTTTAAAGCAGACATTCTTAGCAGCACAATGAAAACCTAGGGGACAACTGGAACAGTTAAACATTTTTATCAAGTGCAAATTCTCCAAATATTTTTTTTCTTACCTTAGGGTTAATGACAGATTGGGCTGGAGCTACACAGAACATTTTCAGTAGTTCAGTCCTTATTGACATGGACTTACCTCTACTGGGGAAACAGGATAATGGTCAGAACTAATGCAGTGATAATGTTAACAATGTACACCGCAGGACAAGCCTAAACGTATTAATGCTGCACAATGATATTAACAAGAATATTTTAAATAGGTTTTGTCATGTTGTGGTGTGAAAGCCACCTGAATTCTATTTTATTTAACCACTTGAGCTCAGAAAGGTTTTACCCCCTACATGACCAGGCCATTTTTTTATATTCAGCACTGTGCTACTGTAACTGGTAATTGCAACACTGTACCCAAATAAACTATATTTAATTTTTTTCACACAAATAGAGCTTTCTTTTGGTGGTATATGATCATCACTGTTTTGTTTTGTTTTTTTTATTTTATAAACTAAAAAAGACTGAAAATGTTGAAAAAAAAAACAATATGTTTTACTTTCTGCTATAAAACATATCCAATAAAAAAAATTATACATTTAGGCAAAAATGTATTCTGCTACATGTTTTTGGTAAAAAAAAATCCCAATAAGTGTATATTATGGTTTGTGTAAAAGTTATAGTGTCTACAAACTGTGGGATATATACTGGAATTTATATTTTTATATACTAGTAATAGCAACAATCAGCGACTCATAGCAGGGCTGGGATAGTGCGGGGGAAAATCTGACACTAACAGACACTGGGTGGGAGCTGACTAACTACCACCTAATGAGTGATAAACAGAACTCTTCATCAATCTGGCTCCAGCCTTCTCTGATTGCTGTTGCCAAATCATCTTTGCAGGTTGGAGCCTTGTCATGGACTATTTTCTTTAACTTCCACCACAGATTTTCAATTGGATTGAGATCCGGACTGTTTGCAGGCCATGACACTGATCTTATGTGTCTTTCTTCAAGGAATTTTTTCACAGTTTTTGCTCTATGGCAAGATGCATTATCATCTTGATAAATGATTTCATCATCCCCCAAACATCCTTTCAATAGATGGGATAAGAAAAGTGTCCAAAATTTCAGTGTAAACCTGTGCATTTATTGAAGATTTAATGACAGCCATCTCCCCAGTGCCTTTACCTGACATGCAGCCCCAGATCATAATTGACTGTGGAAATTTGCATGTTTTCTTCAGACAGTCGTCTGCAGAAATCTCTTTGGACAGCACCAAACAAAAGTTCCAGCATCATCACCTTGCCCAATGAAGATTGGAGATTCATCACTGAATATGACTTTCATCCAATCATCCACAGTCCACGATTGCCTTTCCTTAGCCCATTGTAACCTTGTTTTTTTGTGTTTAGGTGTTAGAGATGGCTTTCTTTTAGCTTTTCTGTATGTAAATCCCATTTCCTTTAGGCGGTTTCTTACAGTTCGGTCACAGATGTTGACTCCAGTTTCCTCCCATTTGTCCCTCATTTGTTTTGTTGGACATTTTCTGTTTTCAAGGCATATTGCTTTAAGTTTTCTGTCTTGACGCTTTGATGTTTTCCTTGGTCTACCAGTATGCTTGCCTTTAACCACCTTCCCATGTTGTTTGTATTTGGTCCGTGTTTTAGACACAGCCGACTGTGAACAACCAACATCTTGTGCAACACTGCGTGATGATTTACCCTCTTTACCTACATACTAACAAGCAGATTTCATCTGATGCAGGTGTTAGTGTTTGTAATGAAAATTTACAGGGTGATTCCATAATTTTTTCCTCAGAATTGAGTGATTCCATAATTTATTCCCTGTGCTTGTTCTATAAATCTAACTAATAAAAAACAATGCAGCACTAAGGATAACCAATGTGTGAAAAAACGTGTGAAAAAAATAGCAAAAAGACTTATAAAGTCAAAAAAATGTATATAAATACAACACAATATATCATGAAATCATACCATGTAAAAATGAAAAAGAAGATATCCCCCGTGGGGTTTTAAAGCAGCAAAAAATTATGAGAATAGGTTACTTGAAAAAGTTTTTTTATTAGTGGAACGTAACCATAATGGTTAAAATAGGAGCTGTGCTACAGGAGATAACACAAATGAAGCTGGCACAAGTATTATACAATAATCAAGCGCTAAATAGGGTGATAATCCTGACGCGTTTCGACCCCGTTGGGTCATCTTCAGAGGATTGAGGCGCTGTGACAAAATTTGCATATTAGAGTTCATGGATATGACCATAAAAATATAATATAATATATATATGTTTAACAGTATAATTACCAATCACATTGTGTTTGAGCAGTTTCTCCTGAGCTTATGGTTCTCCGACGTCTCCCCCACCGGGTCCCGGCAAGAGTCCCCGGCCGTCCACCACGTCAACAGGGGAAAAGGGGGGGCCTAATCGTACATGCGTGTCTTGCAAGGAGTCACACCAAGTGGATATTTCCCAAAACTGGGGAGGAGTGTGGGGGCAAGCGAGCGAGACCTGCAGCCAAAGCATCAAACAACAGACAACTGTACCATCAGTGCGTTCGGTTTAGCACGGATAGAGATATATGTATCATGTGTCATTTTTTGAAAAAAAGAGAGATAACTCTGTAATTTATTTAGTTAAATATTTGTTGGATGTTGTCTGTGCTTATTAGGGTCAGCGATGTAAGAATATTCCCATAGTGGTGATGGTAACAAAAGGGGGGGAGAGGAAGGGGTTAACAAGGGTAAGTAGGACTGTATATAGATATCAGTATATCAGAGTATGTAATGTAATAGGTAAATAGTGGTGTCTATGTGTTGGCCGTGAAACAAGTGACAAAGTAGGGTGAGAATATAGGAATGTAAAGAAAAAGACATGTGTGGGGAGAACATGTGAGGAAAGAAGGGGACGGGCAGACTAGTGGGGGAAAAAAAAAAAAAAAAAACCAGGGGAAAGGAGGGGATGGGAAAGAAAGAACGGGAAGGAGGGGGGGATGGTTAAGGGGAGAATGGGAAAAAAAGATCAGGGAGTGAAGGAAAAAAGGCTTAAGAGGAAAAGATCCAGGGGAAAAAAAAAAGGAACAGATAGGTGAAGTGTGAGGATAGTGCAGGTGGGGTGATGCATGTGAGTGGAAGGGAAGCATGGGAGTGGGGAAATGGGAAGGTGCAGTGCAAGGGGCCAAATAAACAATCAAAAAGCAGTGAAAGCAAAAACATAGGCAAAAAACACAATCCAACCGTGTATATGTGAGAGATGGGTGTGTGTGATAGTGTACTGAAAAATGCATGGGTGCTGGAAAAGGGGTCATGAGGTGTCAAGGTGGGAAGAAAATGGGACAGAAGTGAGACAAAAAAAAAAAAAACACAAGGTGAAGTGCCATAAAGGTGG
The DNA here is from genome assembly GCA_037952925.1 of Lithobates clamitans. Taxonomy (NCBI): domain Eukaryota; kingdom Metazoa; phylum Chordata; class Amphibia; order Anura; family Ranidae; genus Lithobates; species Lithobates clamitans. Next base: position 879,422 of record JBBGZY010001996.1, on the reverse strand, counting down.
ACATGTATTGAGGGTGGGTAGAATCAGATGTGAATTGTACAAGATAGTATAACTAATCACAGTGGGAAGGAATGACGTGACAGAGACCCACAATACAGGGTATGTCAGGTCCAACTCATCAATGTGTTCAGATACTGGTGATTACCTGTCTCCAGAGTATAAGTCAGTTGGTCAGTCTGATGAAACAGTAGGAACTAAAAGCAGATCCCCCAATCTGCTTGGTCATTATAAATAAAGTGCTGGCCGCTGATTGGATGCCTAATTAGGCTGCAGGTGCATGCAAGCTGTCCCCACCCCTCCTCCTCCTCCAGCAGGGATTAACCCTCCACATGTGGCTCCCCCGGCGTTCAGGAAGATAAATATCCTGGCACAGCCGTCACACCCGCCGTAATAGCGCGATGTCGCGACGTCGCACGCACGCAGCATCGCGTGCCCACAACGCCGCGGCATCCGGATGTGATCCGGAACGCCGCTGGCAGGAAGTGATACACCCAAGGGTGCAGAAAGGAGGCACGGGCCCCTTGATTGTGCCCCCCATCTTTTCCTGCCAGGAAGAGACGCAACGACGAAGCCCCCATCCCCAGGACGGGTCCACGGCCCATGGGACCCACATCGGGCTCCGGAAGGGAGAGAAGCAGGGGAACAACACAATGCAGACAATATGTAACAGGATTATAGAAACCTATAAATTACATTCTAATGTACAAAGATCTAGAAAGCTGTGGGTGGTTGGAATGCATTCGAGGCAGCCATGGGCTACCTCCATTGGATTTGACAAAAAACGTACATGTGATGCTCCAGATGGTAGGGGTTGTCATTACAGCAGAATGAAAATACTAGCCAATGTATTGTAAACATGTTAAGTGCGCCTGAGGGGGCGCACTAAAGTGTCCAGTATTATGAAAGATTAGTGAAAACAGGGGAGAATAACAGATAATTTTATCCGATCTCACCTGTCATAAAATATTAACGTGTAATTACATGGGGATAGTCCAATCATCACCTATACATATACATTGGCTCATCCTGTAAACAATGTAACACAATACTTATTCAGTAGAAACAGTCACAATAAAAGTATTACAAGAATGCACAATTCAACCAGAATCATCCCACAGCTCATATCTTAACTCGAGTGTCAAAAAGTAGGGGGAGGGTGTTTAACCACCCAATATTCGAGAAAAGGGGAGAGACACATACTGAGAAGATATAAAGTGCTGCACACCCCGATTAATGTCAAAAAGAAAAAGAAGATATCCCCCGTGGGGTTTTAAAGTAGCAAAAAATTATGAGAATAGGTTACTTGAAAAAGTTTTTTTATTAGTGGAACGTAACCATAATGGTTAAAATAGGAGCTGTGCTACAGGAGATAACACAAATGAAGCTGGCACAAGTATTATACAATAATCAAGCGCTAAATAGGGTGATAATCCTGACGCGTTTCGACCCCGTTGGGTCATCTTCAGAGGATTGAGGCGCTGTGACAAAATTTGCATATTAGAGTTCATGGATATGACCATAAAAATATAATATAATATATATATGTTTAACAGTATAATTACCAATCACATTGTGTTTGAGCAGTTTCTCCTGAGCTTATGGTTCTCCGACGTCTCCCCCACCGGGTCCCGGCAAGAGTCCCCGGCCGTCCACCACGTCAACAGGGGAAAAGGGGGGGCCTAATCGTACATGCGTGTCTTGCAAGGAGTCACACCAAGTGGATATTTCCCAAAACTGGGGAGGAGTGTGGGGGCAAGCGAGCGAGACCTGCAGCCAAAGCATCAAACAACAGACAACTGTACCATCAGTGCGTTCGGTTTAGCACGGATAGAGATATATGTATCATGTGTCATTTTTTGAAAAAAAGAGAGATAACTCTGTAATTTATTTAGTTAAATATTTGTTGGATGTTGTCTGTGCTTATTAGGGTCAGCGATGTAAGAATATTCCCATAGTGGTGATGGTAACAAAAGGGGGGGAGAGGAAGGGGTTAACAAGGGTAAGTAGGACTGTATATAGATATCAGTATATCAGAGTATGTAATGTAATAGGTAAATAGTGGTGTCTATGTGTTGGCCGTGAAACAAGTGACAAAGTAGGGTGAGAATATAGGAATGTAAAGAAAAAGACATGTGTGGGGAGAACATGTGAGGAAAGAAGGGGACGGGCAGACTAGTAGGGGAAAAAAAAAAAAAAAAAAAACCAGGGGAAAGGAGGGATGGGAAAGAAAGAACGGGAAGGAGGGGGGATGGTTAAGGGGAGAATGGGAAAAAAAGATCAGGGAGTGAAGGAAAAAAGGCTTAAGAGGAAAAGATCCAGGGGAAAAAAAAAAGGAACAGATAGGTGAAGTGTGAGGATAGTGCAGGTGGGGTGATGCATGTGAGTGGAAGGGAAGCATGGGAGTGGGGAAATGGGAAGGTGCAGTGCAAGGGGCCAAATAAACAATCAAAAAGCAGTGAAAGCAAAAACATAGGCAAAAAACACAATCCAACCGTGTATATGTGAGAGATGGGTGTGTGTTTCACGGCCAACACATAGACACCACTATTTACCTATTACATTACATACTCTGATATACTGATATCTATATACAGTCCTACTTACCCTTGTTAACCCCTTCCTCTCCCCCCCTTTTGTTACCATCACCACTATGGGAATATTCTTACATCGCTGACCCTAATAAGCACAGACAACATCCAACAAATATTTAACTAAATAAATTACAGAGTTATCTCTCTTTTTTTCAAAAATGACACATGATACATATATCTCTATCCGTGCTAAACCGAACGCACTGATGGTACAGTTGTCTGTTGTTTGATGCTTTGGCTGCAGGTCTCGCTCGCTTGCCCCCACACTCCTCCCCAGTTTTGGGAAATATCCACTTGGTGTGACTCCTTGCAAGACACGCATGTACGATTAGGCCCCCCCTTTTCCCCTGTTGACGTGGTGGACGGCCGGGGACTCTTGCCGGGACCCGGTGGGGGAGACGTCGGAGAACCATAAGCTCAGGAGAAACTGCTCAAACACAATGTGATTGGTAATTATACTGTTAAACATATATATATTATATTATATTTTTATGGTCATATCCATGAACTCTAATATGCAAATTTTGTCACAGCGCCTCAATCCTCTGAAGATGACCCAACGGGGTCGAAACGCGTCAGGATTATCACCCTATTTAGCGCTTGATTATTGTATAATACTTGTGCCAGCTTCATTTGTGTTATCTCCTGTAGCACAGCTCCTATTTTAACCATTATGGTTACGTTCCACTAATAAAAAAACTTTTTCAAGTAACCTATTCTCATAATTTTTTGCTGCTTTAAAACCCCACGGGGGATATCTTCTTTTTCTTTTTGACATTAATCGGGGTGTGCAGCACTTTATATCTTCTCAGTATGTGTCTCTCCCCTTTTCTCGAATATTGGGTGGTTAAACACCCCTCCCCCTACTTTTTGACACTCGAGTTAAGATATGAGCTGTGGGATGATTCTGGTTGAATTGTGCATTCTTGTAATACTTTTATTGTGACTGTTTCTACTGAATAAGTATTGTGTTACATTGTTTACAGGATGAGCCAATGTATATGTATAGGTGATGATTGGACTATCCCCATGTAATTACACGTTAATATTTTATGACAGGTGAGATCGGATAAAATTATCTGTTATTCTCCCCTGTTTTCACTAATCTTTCATAATACTGGACACTTTAGTGCGCCCCCTCAGGCGCACTTAACATGTTTACAATACATTGGCTAGTATTTTCATTCTGCTGTAATGACAACCCCTACCATCTGGAGCATCACATGTACGTTTTTTGTCAAATCCAATGGAGGTAGCCCATGGCTGCCTCGAATGCATTCCAACCACCCACAGCTTTCTAGATCTTTGTACATTAGAATGTAATTTATAGGTTTCTATAATCCTGTTACATATTGTCTGCATTGTGTTGTTCCCCTGCTTCTCTCCCTTCCGGAGCCCGATGTGGGTCCCATGGGCCGTGGACCCGTCCTGGGGATGGGGGCTTCGTCGTTGCGTCTCTTCCTGGCAGGAAAAGATGGGGGGCACAATCAAGGGGCCCGTGCCTCCTTTCTGCACCCTTGGGTGTATCACTTCCTGCCAGCGGCGTTCCGGATCACATCCGGATGCCGCGGCGTTGTGGGCACGCGATGCTGCGTGCGTGCGACGTCGCGACATCGCGCTATTACGGCGGGTGTGACGGCTGTGCCAGGATATTTATCTTCCTGAACGCCGGGGGAGCCACATGTGGAGGGTTAATCCCTGCTGGAGGAGGAGGAGGGGTGGGGACAGCTTGCATGCACCTGCAGCCTAATTAGGCATCCAATCAGCGGCCAGCACTTTATTTATAATGACCAAGCAGATTGGGGGATCTGCTTTTAGTTCCTACTGTTTCATCAGACTGACCAACTGACTTATACTCTGGAGACAGGTAATCACCAGTATCTGAACACATTGATGAGTTGGACCTGACATACCCTGTATTGTGGGTCTCTGTCACGTCATTCCTTCCCACTGTGATTAGTTATACTATCTTGTACAATTCACATCTGATTCTACCCACCCTCAATACATGTCCACCTTTATGGCACTTCACCTTGTGTTTTTTTTTTTTTTGTCTCACTTCTGTCCCATTTTCTTCCCACCTTGACACCTCATGACCCCTTTTCCAGCACCCATGCATTTTTCAGTACACTATCACACACACCCATCTCTCACATATACACGGTTGGATTGTGTTTTTTGCCTATGTTTTTGCTTTCACTGCTTTTTGATTGTTTATTTGGCCCCTTGCACTGCACCTTCCCATTTCCCCACTCCCATGCTTCCCTTCCACTCACATGCATCACCCCACCTGCACTATCCTCACACTTCACCTATCTGTTCCTTTTTTTTTCCCCTGGATCTTTTCCTCTTAAGCCTTTTTTCCTTCACTCCCTGATCTTTTTTTCCCATTCTCCCCTTAACCATCCCCCCCTCCTTCCCGTTCTTTCTTTCCCATCCCCTCCTTTCCCCTGGTTTTTTTTTTTTTTTTTCCCCTACTAGTCTGCCCGTCCCCTTCTTTCCTCACATGTTCTCCCCACACATGTCTTTTTCTTTACATTCCTATATTCTCACCCTACTTTGTCACTTGTTTCACGGCCAACACATAGACACCACTATTTACCTATTACATTACATACTCTGATATACTGATATCTATATACAGTCCTACTTACCCTTGTTAACCCCTTCCTCTCCCCCCCTTTTGTTACCATCACCACTATGGGAATATTCTTACATCGCTGACCCTAATAAGCACAGACAACATCCAACAAATATTTAACTAAATAAATTACAGAGTTATCTCTCTTTTTTTCAAAAAATGACACATGATACATATATCTCTATCCGTGCTAAACCGAACGCACTGATGGTACAGTTGTCTGTTGTTTGATGCTTTGGCTGCAGGTCTCGCTCGCTTGCCCCCACACTCCTCCCCAGTTTTGGGAAATATCCACTTGGTGTGACTCCTTGCAAGACACGCATGTACGATTAGGCCCCCCCTTTTCCCCTGTTGACGTGGTGGACGGCCGGGGACTCTTGCCGGGACCCGGTGGGGGAGACGTCGGAGAACCATAAGCTCAGGAGAAACTGCTCAAACACAATGTGATTGGTAATTATACTGTTAAACATATATATATTATATTATATTTTTATGGTCATATCCATGAACTCTAATATGCAAATTTTGTCACAGCGCCTCAATCCTCTGAAGATGACCCAACGGGGTCGAAACGCGTCAGGATTATCACCCTATTTAGCGCTTGATTATTGTATAATACTTGTGCCAGCTTCATTTGTGTTATCTCCTGTAGCACAGCTCCTATTTTAACCATTATGGTTACGTTCCACTAATAAAAAAACTTTTTCAAGTAACCTATTCTCATAATTTTTTGCTGCTTTAAAACCCCACGGGGGATATCTTCTTTTTCTTTTTGACATTAATCGGGGTGTGCAGCACTTTATATCTTCTCAGTATGTGTCTCTCCCCTTTTCTCATACCATGTAAAAATATTTTGTGATCACTAAAGAGTGTGTGATATTCAAAAATGAAAAATAATCAAGTGATAATATCATATAAGCGAAGAAAAAGTTCATACAAAAAAGTCCCATCACATTTAGTGCATATCAAAAGATAAGAAATTCATAAACATAGCAAAAAAACTGATCCAGAATCCGTGATAAGAAGAGAATCCAATCTCCCAAGAGGTGAGTGCACCCAAGTGAATATGAGGCTCCTTACCGACTCAGAAGACCACAATGGTCTGACCAAGCGTATGGGAGGTTTACAAGGTTTCCCAACAACCTATACCGGCATCTGGGTCTGCGGCTAAAACTGTATGGCTCCGGGAATAAGAACAAGAAAAGCTCCCATAGTGTAATCGTTCCAACCAATAAGATTTAGTGAATAAAAGAATACACTTACAAGAGAATCCAATAAGCGAACGTAAAGGCAATCAAGATGTTACGGCGTTGTTGGGCTAGTCAGGGAGAAATTGTCTTCACTTAAAGACCACGAGGTATATAAACAGAAATCAGACCAATTAAAACTGTTTCTTGAGAAAGAAGACAGTGAACAGAAGATCAAAAAGAAAAAAAAGTATAATCGTGATTTGGCTGATTATTCCAATAAAGTGGTTTTTAAGTGGCAGATCAAACCTGATGAACCTATGGTAACCGAGGGACTCACTTCTTCATCACCTTCATCACCTCCCCCTTCATCATCAGGTTTGGTCAATCCTCCACTGTCACTGGTTAGAGGTGATTATCAGAATGAACAAAGGGGATATGCTTCCCAGGGTGGTCATAGGAATTCTACCAGACCTAGACCGAAAAATGGAAATAAAAGTGGAGGTTATCGATATCAACATTCTGAGATACCTATACGGGATCGACAGAATGATAATTATGCTGGTAGACCACAAAGGGTTTCCCATGGCGGCAGCGACCCATGGGTCTTTCAGGATGATCGCTATCTGCCTTATGGGACCCCACATGAAAATAATCACCCAACTCAGAGGTATAGAAATCATTCATATTTAAGGACTCCACATAGAAATGGTTTCAATAATCATGATCCAAGGGTGTCCAGAAGGGACCCTAGGGACTTGTTTAATCAACACAGGGATGGACCAGCTAGACAGACCCCTAGAAGTAACAATATTCCCCTTCATAACAGATTCGCTCCTCTTTCCTACTATCAAGAGGACTGTGGAGCTGATCCTGCCATTATGAGACACCCTCATGATTATCCTCTGAGACAGAGAGATGAATTTCCAGAGTCTCCCTCTCATTATGTTAATACAGAACAAATCCGTTGTTTTTTTCCCCAGGGCAACATCAGACCAAAAAGGGGACACGAAGAAAAAGAGGCATCAGAGGGGGGATGAGGATCAGATCCAAAGAAAAGAAGACACTAAAAATTGATGGAGTCTTTAATTTGAGCTCTGCTCAATTGTCTGTAGGGGAACAAGCTGTTCTCAGTCAAGGTCTTAAGTTTGCACCCCCTCGTACATTAAATAAATTTGAGACATTTATAGATGTCCACAAATTTATTCGAAAAATTAATATTAAACGTCATTTTCTCCTGAATCCAATAGGTAATCGGAGTCAATTGACCTCCGCTAATGTTTATCAGAATGGTATACCGGATGGTGGCTCCCATGACTTAAATTCGGGGGTAGTCTCTGGGGTACAAAAATAAAAAGAGAGAGGGGCGCACCGGCCATGTGTATTATCTTTTGTAAAACATTTATTTAAGTAAATGATAAAGGAAATTACTCACAAACAGTAGAGTATCATGTGCCATGAACCTTGGACATCAGCTTGCAACAAGTGGTTAAAATGATGAACAAAGCCTTCCAAAGGTCTATCAGAGGAAAATTCATAAAACACTGCTCACTAACGCGTTTCGAAGGGCTCGTCCCTTCTTCATCAGAGCTCAGCAGTGAACCCTCCTTCAGTAGGTCCTGTATATATAGTGTGAATGCTAAAAAAGGCCCAATCAATGGATGGGGCAGGGCACATGGGGCTCCTCCCTCTCTGAAAAGTCCCCCCTCCCCTACACTTTTGCCTGTGCAAGTGGATGGCCCATCATAGTTTAGTTGGTTAGTAGATACATTAATGAATAGATTCATTCATAGATAGATATAATAAAATAAAATAAAGAAGTTGATGAGTGTCACTGTAGTGTAGTACAGTTAGGACCCAGCAGGGACTAACCATAGGAATGCATGATCAGCAGTGATAAATGTGTACATGTAAAAACGTCCATATATATAAAAGCATATATAGCGAGGCACAGAAAGGTGCAGAGAGGCATAGGATGGATGCATCTGTATGGCGGGGAAGGGAGTCTCATGTAAGTAAGCCGATATGCAAAGAGATGGACACTATACCTTTGGTGCTCAGTATACTCAGATCGCTGTGTGGCTGCAGTGTGTATGAGAGGAGGCGCGGCCCGCCGATCCTATCAGGATGTACACACGGGGTTGGAACGCACGCCAGTGCGCTTGCGTTCCAAACAAGAGGAAGGGGCGGTGTGCGTCATTTCCTCTGTGCCCGCTGCCGCTTACCGATGACGTCAGCGGCAGGGGATAGAGCGGCGCCATACTGCTGGAGGCAAACACTCGAGGGGGCGGGGCCGGCACAATACAGATCAGCGGCAGGGGATAGAGCGGCGCCATACTGCTGGAGGCAGACGCTCGAAGGGGCGGGGCCGGCACAATACAGATCACGGGTCTGCCCTGTAGACAGCCACACGAGGGTGGTGCCTAGAAAAACCGGCCTTCGCTCAATGAATCACAGGGCCACTGCATATTGGCAAGCAGCAAACACATGCACACCAAACACCACCACCCAAAGTCAACACTGACCGATGGATGACACACAGCCTGCACAGTGCCGCACCAGATAGCATCCAGGACTGCCAGCAGTGCCAGCAGCACATGCACCTACAATATTAGCAATATTAAAGGATGCACAACTCATATGCCCATCTGCACATAACATGAATGCCCATAGCACTGTGTATCATGAAACGCTAAAAATGAAGGTCTAATCCAGGCCAGACTAAAATGTAAAAACATAAAAGTATATAAAAAAAGGGGGGAACAATAAAAAATGAATTATTATAATTGTGTAAAAGAGTAGAATAAAAAATTCTTGTCGAATATGAGAAAAGGAGGAGGAGGGGGGGGGGGGGGGAAAGAGGGGGAAATGAATAGCACCAGGACTGTACTGAAGGAGTGGACACATGTGGCACATACAGTAACTGACATGATGACTACTTAGTGCTATTGTGCTCATGATAATCATCAGAAACATACAACGGAGGGGGGATGGGAAGGATGTATATGTAAATATATATATATACACATATACACATATATTTTATGATATTTCCAGGCAAAGGCCGGATGGTCCCTTCCTCCTCACTGTGTGCAACATGTGTAACGTGACAAACTTGTCGTTGGAATACATTACAACGAGATACCTATATCATGAATGCTAAAGATATCAACAATGGTACCACAGTAATAACATTACCACATTATAGTAATTCAGTGTATATTTGATTAAACATAGATCACTGGGGAAATGTGAAATATGATACACCAAATAGAGCTGAAAGGATACATCAGAATACAACAATCGAAAGTCGACCTAGGGCCAGAAGCATGAAAAACAGAGGATGTGCGTGCGTGGACAAAGCGTAAGTGGCATTTTGAAGCGCCATGGATGGGTACTATAGGGTCACGTGATATTGTGAACCTCAGGGTCTTCATTCAGGCCCCCAGGGGTCATACTCCCAAGGGTGAAGATCCAATAGGCTTCGCGTTTGCAGAGCCTTTGGTGTCTCCTACCCCTATCGAGGCCGCCTCCAATGGATTCAATCCCGAACACTTTCATGCCTGATGGATCCCCGTGATGAACTTCCTGAAAGTGCCGAGGGACCGGATACTTGACACGTGTATTTTTGATGTCGCATTTGTGTTCGCCAATACGCACTCTCATAGGGCGGGAGGTACGACCTACATACAGGCGTCCACATGGACAAAGAATACCGTATACCACGTAGTCCGTCCCACAGTTAATGAACTGCTTCAGATGATGTATTTTACCGTCTCTGCCAGTAACTGACTTCTTTCTGTGCCACATGTATTGACATGTGCCACAGTTCCTGACACTACATTTGTAGCTACCTTTCTGGTCAAATATCGTAGACCATGCATTTATGGACCTATTACGGGGCTCCCTCACCATACTGGGGGCTATAAGTCCTCTCAAGTCTCGTGGTTTTCTATATACTATGTTTGGGCCATCAGAAAGGTGCTCACTTAACACTGGATCGTGTTTCAGAATACTCCAGTTTTTCCGTAAAATGCTTTGTATCTCAAAGGCTTTGTTGGTGTATTGTGTGGAAAAACGAGTCTGTATGGTGTCCTGATTGGTAGAGGAAATGGACGGTGGATCATATGTCAGAGGATCGTCATATAAGCGGGCATATTTATTGAAGGCAGTCTCAATAAGGGTGGAGTCATAGCCCTTATCCAGGAACTTATCACGAAGGACCTTGCTTTGCTCTAAGTAGTCGCATTTCTTGGTGCACGTACGCTTCAGACGGCAAAACTGTCCAAACGGGACATTTCTAATCCATCTAGGATGGTGATTGCTGTCAGCGTGCAAGAAGGAATTACCACCACTAGATTTGAAATGTGTTCTAGAGAGAATGTTACCATCAGAGTCACTCCTAAGCTCGAGGTCTAGAAAGACAAGGTTCTCACTATTGATGACGTGAGTGAAGCTGATACCAAAGGGGTTCCCTCTACAATGGTCAAGGAAGAGATGTAATTCCTGATCAGTCCCATCCCAAATAATGAGAATGTCATCAATATATCTGGCATAGAGGACCAGGTTCGCTCCATATGGGTTGTTGTTCCAAATGGATAGTTCTTCCCAGTATCCCATAAAAATATTGGCATAGCTTGGGGCGAACCTGGCCCCCATGGCTGTGCCTTTAGTCTGCAGGTAGTGTTCTCCGAGAAATGAGAAGTGGTTGTGCGTGAGAGAATACTCAATACAGTCGAGCACAAATTTGGCCTGCACTGAATTGAGTGCACCCTCTTTGGACAAGTAATAATTAGCCGCCCTTAGGCCATAAGTATGGTCAATTGATGTGTAGAGCGAGGCTACATCTAGGGAAAGCCATTTGTACCTCGGCTGCCAGACATAGTGAGACAATATTTCCAGCATGTGGCTCGAATCCCTAACGAAAGATGGAAGACTGGTCACTATACCCTGTAAAAAGTGATCTATATAACAACCCACATTACTTGTAATGCTATCAATACCTGCAATAATAGGCCTGCCAGGAGGATTGGCCTCATTCTTGTGCACCTTAGGTAAATGATAGAAATGTGGGGTTAGGGCATGTCTATTGTAGAGAAAGTGATACTCGCTTTTAGTAAGGACCCCATCCAATAGGGCTTTATCCAGGAGTAACTTCAGGTCTTTCGTGTATTCTATGATGGGATCTTTTTTGAGTCTAACATAGGTTTCTGTATCCCCTAGTAGCCTCATTGCCTCGGCAATGTAGTCATCTCTATTTTGAATGACCAGACTACCGCCTTTGTCGGCTTTCCGAATGATGATGTCCTGATTCTGCTTGAGACTACTGACAGATAGCCCCAATGGATCAAGATGTTTATTAAACTTGCTACCTTTAGTATTGGTATGGTGGAATTTCTTTTTAAAAGATTCAAAGACAACATCATAGAAAGTCGATATAAATTTACCTTTGGCCCAATGTGGAAAAAACGAGGATTTAGGTGCAAAGGGAGTGTGAGCAATGGCTGTATCACTAGAATGCTTGTAGGATGTTGGTAGCTCATAGTGTCCCGCTTCTGCATATAGTTCTTCTAGAATATTTAGAGCAGAGTCATCCTCTGTACTATTACTCGCAGGAGAGCAGAGAAGTGACTCAGTGATGCTGTTTGCAGTGGTCTTTCCATTATCTTTCAATAGGTAGTACCGTTGAAGGGTAAGTTTACGTATATACCTATTGAGGTCGATGAATAATTCGAATAGATTGGGGGCACTGGGAGGGGCATAATTAAGACCTTTTCTGAGCAGATCTAGCTCCGCATCAGTGAACACAGAACTGGACAGATTGTAGATTTTAATGGTTGCATGAGTGCAATTTACACTCTGCCTCTTTTTGTGTCCCTTACCTCCTCTTCTACCTCTTCTTGTTCCTCCTCCCGTTTCCTTGACTTTTTTGTTGTTGACAGAGTGGATGGTTGAGGGTTTAAAGTCCCATTCTCCGTTGCGGACCCCTCCACTCTCGCAACATCCAGTTCTAAAAAAGTCAATGGGGGTGTGACATTGGCTATACTACCATTGCAAAGATCAGATTCTATATTGTCTAGAGTGGTGAAGGGATTATTTTTATTTTTATTTTTATTTTTGTGTCTGCTAGGATTCCCCGTCCTTGAGGGCAGCAAGGCCAGTGTATCCCTTTGATCTATTGGGTCGACCACTTGTGCGCAGGAGTCATTTTCTGTTTTTCTATCGGTTGATAGTCTCTGGGGTACCATGTCCCGGGGAAATTGGTAGAGTCCAGATTAGGCATAACAACTTTTCTAACGCCTCATTATTCAACCCACCTGGTCCTGTGGCTCCATCGATTCAAGTCTTTAAAGAGATGGTAGTGAAGGATTTGGTTGCTCTCAAAATGCCGCGATTTGGGAACAACCATAACCTCCAACACAATTTAAAACAAATCTGTGCGCGTAACGACATCATCATACGCCCTGCGGACAAGGGGGGTGGTGTCGTTATTTTGAACAAAAGTGACTATCTGGAGGAGATCAATAGGCTCTTGTCGGATAGTGTCACATACACAAAGTTGGAACTGAATCCCACCTTTAAATACAAGAAGGAGCTTCTTTCTCTTATTAATGATGGGTACCAATTGGGTATTTTGAATAAAAAAGAAAAGGCATATCTGGTGCCCTCTGCTCCGAGGGTACCAGTGATATATTATTTGCCGAAAATCCACAAGAATCTTTCCAAACCTCCTGGCCACCCGATCATTAGCTGCATCGATTCTATCACAGCCAGAATTGGTAGATATGTGGATAATTTTTTACAACCCCATGTGGCTAACACTCCTGCCTTTCTGAGGGATACGACGCAAGTTATTAATCTCTTGGTGGATTGCGGTTGGAGAGAGGTCTGCATTCTGGCAACCGCTGATGTTGCCTCTCTCTATACCATTATATCTCATCAACACGGATAGGAGGCCGCTAGGTTTTATTTGGAGAAGGACTTCTCCATGCCATCTATACAGAGAGAATTTATTTTGCAACTTCTGATTTTCGCCACAAGCCACAATTATTTTTGGTTTGGAGGTGATTTCTTTTTGCAAGCTGTTGGCAAAGCTATGGGTGCGAAGTTCGCGCCTAGCCTAGCGAACCTTTTCATGGCTCGTTGGGAAAGTGAGGTCATTGACATCAACCCACCCAAGGAGCTACGACTCTGTAAAAGATACATCGATGATGTGCTCCTTGTGTAGGAGGGTGACTTTCCTTCTCATGAGGCCTTCTTTCATAGACTTAATTCAAACGATAGGGGTATTTGTCTGCAATATGAGGCCAGTAAATCTCAGATTCACTTTTTAGATCTAAACATTATGGTCAAGGATGGTCAATTAGTTACAACTACATATTTTAAAGAGACGGATCGCAATGCCTATATCCCAATGAGTAGTTGCCATCATACCCCCTGGCTTAAAGCGGTCCCCAAAGGCCAGCTTCAGAGAATTAGGCGTAACTGTACTAATCTTTCTGATTATTTACAGCCGGCCCAAGTTCTTAAACTTAGATTTTTGGATAAGGGATACCCTGAGGAAGAGATTAATAACATTACCCAAGTGGGAAATTTAGATCGAGAAACTATGCTTAGTGGGTCCAGGAGGGCTAATCATGCCCCTGATAACCAATTTGCCTGCTCCTTAGTAACGGGATACTCTAACCAACATTTTTTGGTTAAAAAGATACTTAACAGACATTGGGGTTTGTTGAAAAATGATAGGGTACTTGGCCCTACCTTACCTGATCATCCAGTAGTTATCTTCAGAGGTGCACCTACTTTACGACATATGATTGCTCCCAATATTGTAGACCCCCTAAGCCTATCTCATTTTTTCCATCTCTGAATGGCTTTCATCCCTGTAGAAGATGTGAGATTTGCCAGCTTAATGTGTTCAGAGGTCGTAGATGTGATAATTTTCAATCAACCCAAACCAATAAAATGTACAAGATTGAATCATTTATCACGTGCACTACTGAATATGTAGTGTACATGATACAGTGCCCCTGCTCTAAGCAATATATTGGGCGCACTAAGCGAGCTCTTCATGTGCGGTTATCTGAACATGTGGGCAATATTAGGCGTGGGTTTAGTAAGCATAACCTATCTAGACACTATGCCAAATACCAAGATAAAAAGGTCAAAGGAACGCTGTTTGTGGCTCTGGCTAAACTTCAATGTCACTGGAGGGGCAGTAACAAAGTTAGAGCCATCTCTAGGCTTGAAACTAGATGGATATTTGACATGAAGAGTTATGTGCCCTTTGGGCTTAATGTAGAATGGGACATTAATTCTTTTATTAACAATTCCTAACCAACATGTTTATAATTATTTTTATTATTATCAACTGTGTATTTTATTAATTTATTTTAATTTTATAATTAATATCTGTGGAATGTAGGTACTCATAATTTTTTATAGTTTTTTTTAATAAATATTTTAATATTTTATTGATGTATCCATTATACAGCGTTTTCTCCTTCATCCTGGCTGTTGCACTCATTCCTCATCAAGTTGGCATCATTTTTGGACTCTAGATGGCGGTAATTGTACTATCTCTCTTTGGCTTCCCTTTCTGAATGTTTTGCATCATCCTCTCGGGTGGTGTGTCGTTAATTTGGTGCCATTTTTATGTTTCCCATCTCATCTCTATAGCGGCCAGCACTTAAGATGGTGCTGCAGGTCTATTTATACTCAGAGTGTAGTGATGTGCAGCACTTGGCCCAACCCCCAGACGACGTCCTATTGTGATGAAACGCGTAGGGTGTGGCCTATGACGCTGACGTCACTACGCTGTTCCTCTCTGCCGAGTCTGATGGGAAGTGTGTACACAGCGGGAAGCCTGCGGAGATGCCGTAACATCTTGATTGCCTTTACGTTCGCTTATTGGATTCTCTTGTAAGTGCATTCTTTTATTCAATAAATCTTATTGGTTGGAACGATTACACTATGGGAGCTTTTCTTGTTCTTATTCCCGGAGCCATACAGTTTTAGCCGCAGACCCAGATGCCGGTATAGGTTGTTGGGAAACCTTGTAAACCTCCCATACGCTTGGTCAGACCATTGTGGTCTTCTGAGTCGGTAAGGAGCCTCATATTCACTTGGGTGCACTCACCTCTTGGGAGATTGGATTCTCTTCTTATCACGGATTCTGGATCAGTTTTTTTGCTATGTTTATGAATTTCTTATCTTTTGATATGCACTAAATGTGATGGGACTTTTTTGTATGAACTTTTTCTTCGCTTATATGATATTATCACTTGATTATTTTTCATTTTTGAATATCACACACTCTTTAGTGATCACAAAATATTTTTACATGGTATGATTTCATGATATATTGTGTTGTATTTATATACATTTTTTGGGCTTTATAAGTCTTTTTGCTATTTTTTCCACACGTTTTTTCACACATTGGTTATCCTTAGCACTGCATTGTTTTTTATTACTTATACCTGGAGTTTGTGTCTGACTTTTTGATGCTGGCTGCTTTGGTCCTTTAGGGTTAAATCCCTGCGTTCGCTCATTGTGTATTAATTTTAATTAAGTTTATAAGGTTAATCCTTTATAGCTATCAATCATTTAGTAGGTTTCTAGCGCAGCGTTAACCTTTGGTTTTTTAAACATTTATAAGTCTAACTGTTACTGGCTGCCACAATTATTTTCTTGATTTCTTTTAGTGTTTCTTAAAGCCAGAAAGTTGCCATTTGAAATGCCTTTAGTTTTTGGCCATGTCTGTGATCTGCTTTTTTTCTACAACAATAAAAAAACCGAAGGAACATCCTCAGGGACTGGTGATTCCATAATTTTTGCCAGGGGTTGTAGGTAAAAAGCCAAGGGGGGTGAATACTTTTGCAAGGCACTGTATATAAAAGAAACAGCAATGATGTACATTTTTAACAGTTTTCACCTTAGTCTCCAAATAAATGCACCCATATGTACTACCATCTGTTCCATCAAATAAGAATAAATGATCATTTTATAGAAATTTGCTCTAAACAGGAGCAAAAAACAAGTGTCACCCTTTTTGTGGCCGGTGATTTGTAGGGTCTTTTGTGTGATGTACTTTAGCATGAAAAAGAGTAATAGATTCCTAAATGCTTGCCTATAATTTAAAGTTTTTTTTACCGTAATTAGTCTTGTCTAAAGATTGTGTGTACATGATTGGTTATTTTTAATGGAAGATATATTATTATTCTGCCATCTCTGTATGTCTTAAACAGGTATAAA
Organism: Lithobates clamitans; assembly: GCA_037952925.1. Lineage (NCBI taxonomy): Eukaryota > Metazoa > Chordata > Amphibia > Anura > Ranidae > Lithobates > Lithobates clamitans. The sequence goes on along the minus strand of JBBGZY010001996.1, from coordinate 862,749 downwards.
AACATCTTATTTGGAGGACAGCAGCTCTTTACATGTTGGATATCCTTCTGCAACTACAAGCAGGTCTCTTGCCCGTGTAAGCATGACATTTCTCTGAATTGTCTACTATAAATAATCTTTGTAGCTTAAAGTGATATAAAAACCCTCCCTGCAACATTTACTTTCTCCTTTACTGTATGTCCACCAAAAAAGTGTAACTATAAGGCATTTCTTCCCATTTGTCCCAAAACACTCACTTTTCAATATGATTAGCTCCATGATCAATCCTTATCATCTGAGCATGCACTGTTTACATCAATGAAAGATCCATTGCCTCATGTTCAGGGACTACATGTCCATGGTCTTACATTATTTAGAAACGACAGTCAACAGAGGAAAAGGGGACAGCTAGGAAGTATATAAGATGTTTTTCTTTCTTAACCTCCCTGGCGGTATGATTATTTCGGATTTTAGGTGCTGAAAGCGGTACAATTATTTTGCATGGAAATTTGGCGTTTTATATTGTAGGCCTGTAATTCTTAGCAATAACACACTTAAATCTGTCCAAACAAGAGTCTAGTAGATATCCCGGGTATGATAAAGTTTGAAACACAAAATCATAAATTATAATATAATAAATAAATATAAATAATTAAAAAAAAATAATAATATAATAATAATAAAATAAATTTCCCCACGATTTACTATCGCTCAATTCTGAAAGTGTTCTAATTTACTATCGCTGTTTTCTAGCTGGTCTAAAGCCACTTTTGACGTAAAGGGACACTTTTTGGTTGCTATGGACAATCTCAAGTTTCCAGGCAGAGAGAACAGTATATATAATATAAAACTGCATGCAGGGCTTGGGCCAAAGCATTGGGGACAAAAGGGATGTGAAATTATTTTTTTTTACATTTTTTGAATTTGTCGCCACGCTCTGCCCCGTGCGTTGCGATGCTCGCAGGGAACGGAGCCTGGCACAGAGAGACTTTGGCTTTGGGAGGAGGACAGAGCCCGCAGACACCGCGGGGGGGGGGACATCGCAGGATCCTGGGGACAAGGTAAGTATACCAAACCAGGATCCTGCAATGCAATCCCGAGTGTGGCTCGAGGTTACCGTTAATGGTGCTGAAATTTAACCCCGAGCCACACTCGGGAATACCGTCAGGTAGGTTAACAAGGGTTTAAAAACACTTCATTGAAAATTAGAATAGATACCTGTTAAATGTTAAATAAAACTCATAGTGCGGTGCAGGCAGCTTCATGGCTAAATATAATTAAAGTGTTTGTTACCCTAAAAAAAAAAATATGGATCCTGCTCCGTTAAAGCATGTTATACAGCATAGTGCAACAGCAACAGGTAGAAATTTACTTTTTTATTTATAAAGCACAGACACTAGGACACATGTTTTTATCTAACAGAGGGCATGGTATAAAGATTGGATAGTGGCTTAACAACCACTTTAAGTAAGGTAATAGGGTAATAGATTGAAGTTAGATCACCTACAGTAGGTCTGCATTCCCTTGTTGTGCGCTTGGGTGTTGCACTGTGTGTTACCATTCATTGTGTTCTTATAAATGGGCTGCCAATGCTTCAAAGAACAAAAACATGCATATGACCCTTTATTACGAGGTAGCACACCTCTTTGTATGTGCAGTATGGGGTGCAGCAGTCCATTGTGTATTGGCTTAGGCTGTATAGTGTGTTTGGGTGCCATTCACAATGAGTGGCACTGCAGTGAACCACATATAGAGCTCTGCATTGGAGCAACATGCAGCAACACACAAGTGTAAATGAGCCATTAAAAGCAAACGCTTTTTTTCTAGTTTCTAGTAATCACTTCAGCCCGGAACCATTTGGCTGCCTTAAGACCAGAGGACTTTTTACAATTTGGCACTGCATCGCTTTAACTGGTAATTGTGTGGTCATGCAATGTTGTACCCAAACAAAATTTGCGTTCTTGTTTTCCCACAAATAGAGCTTTCTTTTAAAGGTATTTGATTGCCTCTGCAATTTTTATTTTTTGCGATATAAACGGAAAAAGACCGAAAATTTTGAAAAAAAAAGATATTTTCTATTTTTTGTTATAAGAAAAATCCAATAAACTCAATTTTAGTCATACATTTAGGCCAAAATGTATTCGGCCACATGTCTTTGGTAAAAAAAATGTCAATAAGCGTATATTTATTGGTTTGTGCAAAAGTAATAGCGTCTACAAACTAGGGTACATTTTCGGGAATTTACACAGCTTTTAGTTTATGACTGCCTATGTCATTTCTTGAGGTGCTAAAATGGCAGGGCAGTACAACCCCCCAAATGACCCCATTTTGGAAAGTAGACACCCCAAGGAAATTGCTGAGAGGCATGTTGAGCCCATTGAATATTAATTTTTTTGTCCCAAGTGATTAAAAAATGACATAAAAATAATTTTTTTACAAGTTGTCACTAAATGATATATTGCTCACACATGCCATGGTTATAGGACCCCGAAAACCAAGCACCGCATTCAGGATTTCTAAGGGCGTCAATTTTTGATTTCACTCCTCACTACCTATCACTAGCTATCACAGTTTTGAAAGCCATAAAATGCCCAGATAGCACAACCCCCCCCCAAATATATTTTATATTTTGCCACAAGTTGCGGGAAAATTACAAACTTTTTTTTTTTTAACAAAGTTGTCACTAAATGATATATTGCTCAAACAGGCCATGGGCATATGTGGAATTGCACCCCAAAATACATTCAGCTGCTTCTCCTGAGTATAGAGCTACCACATGTGTGGGACTTTTTGGGAGCCTAGCCGCGTACGGGACCCCGAAAATAAATCACCGCCTTCAGGATTTCTAAGGGAGTAAATTTTTGATTTCACTCCTCACAACCTATCACAGTTTCGAAGGCCAAAAAAAATGCCCAGATGGTACATGTCCCCATTTTGGAAAATAGACACCCAAAGCTATTTGCTGAGAGGCATGTCGAGTCCATGGAATATTTTATATTGTGCCACAAGTTGTGGGAAAATGACAAACTTTTTTTTTTTTTTTTGCACAAAGTTGTCACTAAATGATATATTGCTCAAACAGGCCATGGGCATATGTGGAATTGCACCCCAAAATACATTTTGCTGCTTCTTCTGAGTATGGGGATACCACATGTGTGAGATTTTTTGGGAGCCTAGCCGCGTACGGGACCCCGAAAACCAAGCACCGCGTTCAGGCTTTCTAAGGGCGTAAATTTTTTATTTTACTCCTCACTACCTATCACAGTTTTGAAGGACATAAAATGCCAAGATAGCACAAAACCCCCCAAATGACCCCATTTAGGAAAGTAGACACCCCAAGCTATTTGCTGAGAGGCATGGTGAGTAAATTTACAGCTTTCATTTATTTATTTTTGAAAATGAAGAAAGAAAAGAAAATTTTTTTTTTTTTTTTTTTCAAATTTCAAAACTTTTTGACAAAAAGCGAGGTCTGCAAAATACTCACCATACCTCTCAGCAAATAGCTTGGGGTGTCTACTTTCCAAAATGGGGTCATTTGTGGGGGGGGTTGTGCCATCTGGGCATGTGTGAGCAATATATAATTTAGTGACAACTTTGTGCAAAAAAAAAAATAAAAAATTGTCTTTTTCCCGCAACTTGTGTCAAAATATAAAATATTCCATGGACTCGACATGCCTCTCAGCAAATAGCTTGGGGTGTCTACTTTCCAAAATGGGGTCATTTGGGGGGGTTTGAACTGTCCTGGCATTTTATGCACAACATTTAGAAGCTTATGTCACACATCACCCACTCTTCTAACCACTTGAAGACAAAGCCCTTTCTGACACTTTTTGTTTACATGAAAAAATATTTTTTTTGCAAGAAAATTACTTTGAACCCCCAAACATTATATATTTTTTTTAAAGCAAAGGCCCTACAGATTAAAATGGTGGGTGTTGCATTTTTTTTCACACAGTATTTGCGCAGCAATTTTTCAAACACATTTTTTTTTTAAAAAAACACAATTTTTAAAATTTGAATGCACTAAAACACACTATATTGCCCAAATGTTTGATGGAAAAAAGATGATCTTAGGCCGAGTACATGGATATCAAACGTGACATACTTTAAAATTGCGCACAAACGTGCAGCAGCGACAAACTATAAACATTTTAAAAAGCATTTAAAAGCCTTTACAGGTTACCACTTTAGATTTACAGAGGAGGTCTACTGCTAAAATTACTGCCCTCAATCTGACCTTCGCAGTGATACCTCACATGCATGGTGCAATTGCTGTTTACATTTGACGCCAGACCGACGCTTGCGTCCGCCTTTGCACGAGAGCAGGGGGCGACAGGGGTGCTTTTTTTTTTAAATTATTTATTTTGCTTTATTATTTTATTTTTAAACTGTTCCTTTCTTTTTTGTATAATTTGTATTGTTATCTCAGGGAATGTAAATATCCCCTATGATAGAAATAGGTAGTGACAGGTACTCTTTTTTGAAAAAATTGGGGTCTATTAGACCCTAGATCTCTTCTCTGCCCTCAAAGCATCTGGCCACACCAAGATTGGTGTGATAAAATGCTTTCCTAATTTCCCAATGGTGCTGTTTACATCCGGCGAAATCTAAGTCATGAAATGCTCGTAGCTTCCAGTTTCTTAGGCCATAGAGATGATTGGAGCCACTCTGGTTAGCTGGCAGAACCATCGGCTGCATTCTCAGGTTCCCTGTTGGGACAGGAGAGCCAGAGAAAACAATGGAAGACGGTGGGAGGGGGATGTTCCCTCTCACTGCTTGTAAAAGCAGTCTAGAGGCTAATTAGCCACTAGGATTGCTTTTTCATGAAAGCCGACACTGGCTGAAAAAAATGATACCAAGATGATAACTAAACACGCAGTCATCATTCTGGTATACCCACTCAAAGTTCAGCAACATACCAGTATATTGCTGGTCCTTGTTGGGCATATATTGTAATATTTTTTTTTCATGCAGCCTGTGGGCTAAACGAAAAAAAGATATTGATCGGTGGGTATGTCCACCATTAGAATACCGCCCTTCATCCACCCACTTCTAATTATGGGCATAAATGCACCATTTTGTTTTTAACTGTGGTGGTGAAATCACCTCCTACAGCGCTGGAGTCACGGCTTTATGTATCATGGGAGCAAACGCTGTTGCTGTCAAGATAAATAAATCCGCGCTGCAACTGAATGGCGTACCTGCTAAGTAAATGATGGTTAACAATAAAACAAAATAACATTACAGAATAAGTAAGACATACCATACCTGCAAAGCAAATACAACAAAAATTAGTAAAAAATAAAACATTTTTTAACGCAATCTGTGCCTAAAATATATATATGCCGAAGCATGGGGACATCCGCCCCAAAAGTTAGGAGCAAATCGCTCCTCCGCCCCTGCTGCCCCCATGCTTCGACATATATGCTCTTTTTTTAACTGTGGTGGTGAAATCACCTACAGAGCTGGAGTCACGGCTTTATGTATCATGGGAGCAAACGCTGTTGCTGTCAAGATAAATAAATCCACACTACAGCTGAATGGCGTACCTGAAAACAAAAAAATGGTTAACAAAAAAACACAATAAACAGTAAAGTATAAAAAAATTATATACCTGAAAAGCAAACATGATAAAACATAATAACAATAAAACTTTGCAGAATAGAATAGAATACAGTAAAAAAGAGCAGAACAATAGAGAGAATAGAGAGAGAGACAGAACAATAAAACAACAACTATTTTTGGTTGTTTATTTTATATATTTTTTTGTGTTTTTTTTTTTTTTTACTTTTTTTTACACTTTTATTTGTAACTGTAACGGTTCGGTTCCAGGTTTAGGTATCTCAAAATGCGATGGCATCTTGGGAGACCCTGTGACAGTGTGTCCTAGTCTAAAACTCAACTAGTGAATGGTAGCGTTCAAAACATTTACCAATGCAAAGACCAGGATTGTCAGGACAGGAGGGACAATAATACCGGGTGTCCCGCCTATATCCGCGCTTGTTACAAACATGACATTTTCGTTGGGGGGCTCATTGTGTAGGGGTACTCGGGAGGACATACGGAAAATGCCTCTCATGCAGACGGCTTACTGAATTTGGATTGGGAAGGTGAGGTGGAGCACCGTCTGGATACAGAAGGGCTCTGACGATCTCTTCCTGGAATTTAAGGAAGGATCCAGTCTGTCCTGAAGCTCTGTATAGCACATGAGCGTTCAGCAAAGCCAATTGAAATAAACAGACACTTTTTAGTACCAGCGTCTGGCCTTATGGGCAACTAGGTACGGCACCAACAACTGGTTGCTGTGGTCCATCCTTCCCATATTTTGGTTATATTTGTGGACACAGGGGTTTCATGTACTTTATTTTTTCATGTAAACACCAGTCGCCGTAGTAATTTGGACCGTCATGTCTACGTGAAGGGAGGACAGAACGAAAACATTCTTATTATCCCTCCACTTCACAGTGAGCAAATTATTACACTTCAAGCAGGCTCTCTCCCCCAGCCTAAGATGGGAATCTACAAGCCTCTGGAGTAAGCCCAAGCAATTAGATCGCACGGTGCCACATGCACCAATCTGATGATCAAACAGGTGACTAAAAAGTGGCACGCTCGTGTAATAATTGTCCACATACAAAAGGTACCCCTTTCCGAATAAGGGTGACACCAATCCCACACAATCTTGCCAGCGCTCCCTATGTAATCTGGGCAGTTTGGCGGCTGTACATAACTATCTCTTCCCTCGTAAACTTTAAAACTATATGTATAGCCTGTGGCCCTGTCACAGAGCTTATACATCTTGACCCGTATCTGGCACGCTTGCTGGGAAGGTACTGTTTGAAAGAAAAGGGGCCAGAAAATTTAATCAGGGACTCATCAATGCAGACAACTTGATCGGGAGTAAACAAGCTGCAAAATGGTTGAAGTGGTTTACGAGGGGCCGAATTTTGTAGAGCCGATCGTATCCAGGGTCTCCACGAGGACGACAGAGTTCATTGTCGTTGAAGTGCATGAACCGCAAGATCTGCTCGTATTGTGCCCTGGCCATGGAAGCAGAGAACACGGGCATATGGTGAATTGGGTCAGTGGACCAATATGACCGCAACTCACTCTTTTACTTATGCCCATGTGGAGGGATAGGCCCAGAAAGGTCTTAAATTCGGAAACCGTAATTCGTTTTCAATCTCTGGCAAGGGAGGATAACTGGGGATTAGCCGCGATGAATTGACCAGCATACAAATGGCTTTGGTCCACAATCTATAGAGATCTATAGAGATCTTCCGTGAAAAACAGCGAATAAAAATCAAGTGACGTAAAATCAACTGTTTCCACCTGAATTCCGGGTTGGCCAGTGAATGGGGGAAGTACAGGTTTTGCAGAAGCGGTGGGCTCCCAATTAGGATTTGCAAATTCTGCAGGAAGGACACTATGGGCACGGCGGGCCTGTCTTTGTCTTCCTGGTGGCAGCGGGACACTACTTATGCTTGCCACCTCGCCAGATTGAACTGCACTTATGGGACATGCCATGTCACCACGTGATACTGGAGTGCAGGATATAGGACCAGGGTGTACTAGGTCGCTGGTGCTTGCCAGTTCACCAGAACGATGAGCAGAACTAGTACTTCTCTGCTCCATACAAGAGCCCTGTGGTTCTTGCACCTCAACAACAGCAGAAGAAGATCAGGTCTGGTACGCCTGACCTTGGCAGGGACCACAACTCCGTCGTCAGAGCTATCTGTCATGGAGCCGCTGTCCTCTATGTATTTTGAGCCTGAATCTGACAGATGAGTGACTTCCTCTTCCCTATCTGTCATGCTCAGAAATGTGTAGGCTTCTTCACTAGTGTACCTTCAATTTGCCATTTTGGGCTCTAAATTTACTGGTACACTAGTGAGACTCACAGGAAAAAAAGCTCCTAGGCTGTCAGCAACTGTATAAAACGCTACCAAAAAAACTGTTAGCGATCACAGGGATCAGGCCTGACTCTGCAAACGCTGCAGTTATGTGTTTAGTGTTTTGTAAGTGACAGTGATCTATCGATACTGCAGTTGATTGGGCTGGGCCGAGGGGCAAAAGCAGGTGCTAGCAGGTATCTGGACTGATCCAGCTAACACCGCATTTTTGGGAACCCTAAACTGCTGGGGACGCTAGTATAGATCTGATCGGATCAGATATTGATCCGTTCAGACACTATACCACTAAGGGAGGTGTATGCTGCATGCAAGGGTGTTAGCGCTACTGGCACAAATCTGACACTGCCTGGGGCGACGCAGACCCTAATTGACCATAAAACCTAACTGATATCACCCGTCGGGTGATCAGGGGGTTAAACCTTTTTTGAGTAATAAATGGTGGGTGCCCTGACGCTATAAAAACAAACTAACTAACCGGCGTCACCCGTAACACTTATACAGTGATCACTGGTGACAGGGGCAATCAGGGGGTTAAAACCTTTATTAGGTAGTATATGGGGGTACCTGATGCTATAAAAACCTGATGGGGGTGATTTGTGTGCCTATGTGTACTGGCGTTAGTGTGCTGTTATTGAATGAATCAGTGGCCTCCCCCTCAGGGCGGATCGCTCCTGGAAAAATGCCAACCGCCTTGGGCACCGGGGGTAGGACATGATCGTGTCCCCCCCGCCCACGGGAGGGGAGGAACATACCCATACATTACTCTGCCTGCCCGTGCCATTCTGCCAACGTATATCGTCGTGAGGCGGTCGGCAAGTGGTTAACCACTTCAGTGCCAAAAAGATTTACCCCACTTCATGACCAGGCCATTTTTTGCGATACGCCACTGCCTTGCTTTAACTGACAATTGCGCGGTTGTGCAACACTGTAACCAAATAAAATTTATGACCTTTTTTTCCCCACAAATAGAGCTTTCTTTTGGTGGTGTTTGATCACCTCTGCAGTTTTTAGTTTTTGCGCTATAAACAAAAAAAGACTGACACTTTTGAAAAAAAAAAAAAAATTATATATATAAATATATATATATATATATATATATATATATTTACTTTCTGCTATAAAACACATCCAATAAAAAAAATTAAAAATCAAATTTATGGGGGGATGGTTTGGTCACTGACTAAAATGGCTGCTTAGCCACACCGCTCTGCTCTCACCGGGCCTTAACAGCAATGATGCGCATCGGTACCCCGCTCTCCTTCCCTCCACCAGGGAGGATTGATTCCTGGGACACCTGCAGGGTATGCCTTGCAGATGCCAAAACCTCAGTCATTAAGGCCTCTCCAGGACTACTTCATGAAGCCAGCGCAGCATGGCAGCCAATATGGCGCCGGGAGGGAGAACCTTTCATCGTCTCCACAGCTCACATCTCCTTTCTGCAGAGGCAGCCTCGGATCCGGACTCCACATCTGATATGGACGAATCAAAGCCTCCAAGTCCTGACACATCTTCCCCTGCTGAGAGAGGTAAGTGAGCAGCTCTCTCACCTGCCTACTCCCCGGACAAGCCTCTGTTCCTTAAGAGGCAACACTGGGTGGGGAGCAGCAAACAACACCCAGTCAGACATGCCTGTCACAGCACTTGCAGCTCTCCCTGCCTCTGATAATTCTGCATCAGGGAGCTTTATCAAATCTATGCTGCTCACACTCCATTCTGACCTACAAAGAGATCTTAAATAGGGATGGGCTTTATGTTCAGGTCGAACATTGGCTGTTCGCCCGTTCGCCAAATAGCGAACAATTTGGGGTGTTTGCGGCAAATTGCCGCGGAACACCCTTTAAAAGTCTATGGGAGAAATCAAAAGTGCTAATTTTAAAGGCTTATATGCATGGTATTGTCAGAAAAAGTGTTTGGGGACCCGGGTCCTGCCCCAGGGGACATGTATCAATGCAAAAAAAGTTTTAAAAATGGCCGTTTTTTCGGGAGCAGTGATTTTATTAATGCTTAAAATGAAACAATAAAAGTGTAATATTCCTTTAAATTTCGTACCTGGGGGGTGTCTATAGTATGCCTATAAAGTGGCATGTGTTTCCCGTGTTTAGAACAATCTGACAGTAAAATGACATTTCTAAAGGAAAAAAAGTCATTTAAAACTACTCGCGGCTAGAATGAATTGTCGGACCGGAAATACACATAAACGTTCATTGACACTACGGGGAAAGCCATAGGGATGTCCCCGTGCGTCAGAGGGGGCGGGGTCACCCGGCGACGACACCATGTGGCCCCGCCCACAGTTTTAAAAGAGCTGTTACCTGCGAGGACGTGTCATATGGCGTGTGCCTCCCATGGAGGCAGAGCTTCTTTACTATTTTTTTCGGTCCATCGGCGGAGGTGAATTGACTACGTGGGACAGTTTTATTTTTTTATTTTTTAATAAAGGACTTCTCCCACGGTGTATGTTGTTTTTTTACCATTCTTACACTTTTTTTGTGAAATGGTACGGGTACCATGTACCCGTTACCATTTCAAACAGGGAGGCCAGGATCTGGGGGTCCCCTATGTTAAAGGGGGCTTCCAGATTCTGATAAGCCCCCTGCCCGCAGACCCCCACAACCACCGGGCAAGGGTTGTGGGGATGAGGCCGTTCTCCCCATCAACATGGGGACAAGGTGCTTTGGGGGGCTACCCCAAAGCACCCTCCCAATGTTGAGGTCATGTGGCCTGGTATGGTTCAGGGAGGGGCGCTCTCTCGTCCCCCCCCTTTTTCTGCGGCCTGCCAGGTTGCGTGCTCGGATAAGGGTCTGGTATGTATTTTTGGGGGGGGCCCACGCCATTTTTTTTATTTTGGCACGGGGTTCCCCTTAATATCCATACCAGACCTGAAGGGCCTAGTATGGAATTTGGTTGGACCCTCACACATTTTTTTTTTAATTTTGGTTCAGGGTTCCCCTGTGGGGGAATCCCATGCCATTTTTATCAATGAACTCTTATGTGTATTGCCGGACCGACAATGCAAAAATGTCATTTTGCTGTCAGACTGTTCTAAACACGGGAAACATGCGCCAGTTTACAGGCATACTATAGACACCCCCCAGGTAAGAAATTTAAAGTAATATTACACTTTTATTGTTTCACTTTAAGCATTATTAAAATCACTGCTCCCGAAAAAATGGCCGTTTTAAAACTTTTTTTTGCATTGATACATGTCCCCTGGGGCAGGACCAAGGTCCCCAAACACTTTTTAAGACAACTCCATGCATATAAGCCATTAAAATTAGCACTTTTCATTTTTCATGTTCGTGTCCCATAGACTTTAACAGTGTTTGCGTGTTCGAACAAATTTTTTGCCTGTTCGCATGTTCTGGTGCGAACAGAACGGGGGGTGTTCGGCCCATTCCTAATCTTAAAGCATCCATTACCCATCTACAGGAAGGGCTAGAAGAATTTGAGGAATATACATAGTCCTTAGAGAACCAGATGAATGCGGTGAATAAAGCACACAATGCAGTGGTAGACAAACAAGATGATCAGGCCAATATTATCTGCCAGCTACAACTTAAAAAAGCTGACCTGGAGGATCGCTCCAGGAGGAGCAACATAAAAACAAGAGGTATCCCAGAGTAGGGATGAGCCGAACACCCCCCTGTTCGGTTCACACCAGAACATGCGAACAGGAAAAAAGTTCGTTCGAACATGCGAACACCGTTAAAGTCTATGGGACACGAACATGAATAATCAAAAGTGCTAATTTTCAAGGCTTATATGCAAGTTATTGTCATAAAAAGTGTTTGGGGACCTGGGTCCTGCCCCAGGGGACATGGATCAATGCAAAAAAAAGTTTTAAAAACGGCCGTTTTTTCAGGAGCAGTGATTTTAATAATGCTTAAAGTCAAACAATAAAAGTGTAATATCCCTTTAAATTTCGTACCTGGGGGGTGTCTATAGTGTGCCTGTAAAGGGGCGCATGTTTCCTGTGTTTAGAACAGTCTGACAGCAAAATGACATTTTGAAGGAAAAAACTCATTTAAAACTACCCGCGGCTATTGCATTGCCGACAATACACATAGAAGTTCATTGATAAAAACGGCATGGGAATTCCCCAAAGGGGAACCCCAAACCAAAATTAAAAAAAAAAATGACGTGGGGGTCCCCCTAAATTCCATACCAGGCCCTTCAGGTCTGGTATGGATATTAAGGGGAACCCCGGCCAAAATTTAAAAAAAAAAATGACGTGGGGTCCCCCCTAAATTCCATACCAGACCCTTCAGGTCTGGTATGGATTTTAAGGGGAACCCCGCGCCAAAAAAAAAAAAAAACGGCGTGGGGTCCCCCTAAAAATCCATACCAGACCCTTATCCGAGCACGCAACCTGGCAGGCCGCAGGAAAAGAGGGGGGGACGAGAGTGCGGCCCCCCCTCCCTCCTGAACCGTACCAGGCCACATGCCCTCAACATTGGGAGGGTGCTTTGGGGTAGCCCCCCAAAACACCTTGTCCCCATGTTGATGAGGACAAGGGCCTCATCCCCACAACCCTGGCCGGTGGTTGTGGGGGTCTGCGGGCGGGGGGCTTATCGGAATCTGGAAGCCCCCTTTAACAAGGTGACCCCCAGATCCCGGCCCCCCCCCTGTGTGAAATGGTAAGGGGGTACATAAGTACCCCTACCATTTCACGAAAAAAGTGTCAAAAATGTTAAAAATGACAAGAGACAGTTTTTGACAATTCCTTTATTTAAATGCTTCTTCTTTCTTCTATCTTCCTTCATCTTCTGGTTCTTCTGGCTCTTCTGGTTCTTCTGGTTCTTCCTCCGGCGTTCTCGTCCAGCATCTCCTCCGCGGCGTCTTCTGTCTTCTTCTCCTCGGGCCGCTCCGCACCCATGGCATGGGGGGGAGGCTTCCGCTCTTCTCTTCTTCTCTTCTTCTTTTCTTCTTTTCTTCTTTTCTTCTCTTCTTCTCTTCTTCTTCATTTTCTTCTCCGGGCCGCTCCGCAATCCATGCTGGCATGGAGGGAGGCTCCCGCTGTGTGACGGCGCTCCTCGTCTGACAGTTCTTAAATAACGGGGGGGGCGGGGCCACCCGGTGACCCCGCCCCCCTCTGACGCACGGTGACTTGACGGGACTTCCCTGTGACGTCACGGGGAATGCCACAGGGAAGTCCCGTCAAGTCACCGTGCGTCAGAGGGGGGCGGGGTCACCGGGTGGCCCCGCCCCCCGTTATTTAAGAACTGTCAGACGAGGAGCGCCGTCACACAGCAGGAGCCTCCCTCCATGCCAGCATGGATTGCGGAGCGGCCCGGAGAAGAAAATGAAGAAGAAGAGAAGAAGAGAAGAAAAGAAGAAAAGAAGAAAAGAAGAAGAGAAGAAGAGAAGAAGAGAAGAGCGGGAGCCTCCCCCCCATGCCATGGGTGCGGAGCGGTCCGAGGAGAAGAAGACAGAAGACGCCGCGGAGGAGATGCTGGACGAGAACGCCGGAGGAAGAACCAGAAGAACCAGAAGAGCCAGAAGAACCAGAAGATGAAGCAAGATAGAAGAAAGAAGAAGCATTTAAATAAAGGAATTGTCAAAAACTGTCTCTTGTCATTTTTAAAATTTTTGACACTTTTTTCGTGAAATGGTAGGGGTACTTATGTACCCCCTTACCATTTCACACAGGGGGGGGCCGGGATCTGGGGGTCACCTTGTTAAAGGGGGCTTCCAGATTCCGATAAGCCCCCCGCCCGCAGACCCCCACAACCACCGGCCAGGGTTGTGGGGATGAGGCCCTTGTCCTCATCAACATGGGGACAAGGTGTTTTGGGGGGCTACCCCAAAGCACCCTCCCAATGTTGAGGGCATGTGGCCTGGTACGGTTCAGGAGGGAGGGGGGGCCGCACTCTTGTCCCCCCCTCTTTTCCTGCGGCCTGCCAGGTTGCGTGCTCGGATAAGGGTCTGGTATGGATTTTTGGGGGGACCCCACGCCGTTTTTTTTTTTTTTTTGGCGCGGGGTTCCCCTTAAAATCAGGTCTGGTATGGAATTTAGGGGGAACCCCACGTCATTTTTTTTTTTTTAATTTTGGCCGGGGTTCCCCTTAATATCCATACCAGACCTGAAGGGCCTGGTATGGAATTTAGGGGGACCCCCACGTCATTTTTTTTTTTAATTTTGGTTCGGGGTTCCCCTTTGGGGAATTCCCATGCCGTTTTTATCAATGAACTTCTATGTGTATTGTCGGCAATGCAATAGCCGCGGGTAGTTTTAAATGAGTTTTTTCCTTCAAAATGTCATTTTGCTGTCAGACTGTTCTAAACACAGGAAACATGCGCCCCTTTACAGGCACACTATAGACACCCCCCAGGTACAAAATTTAAAGGGATATTACACTTTTATTGATTGACTTTAAGTATTATTAAAATCACTGCTCCTGAAAAAACGGCCGTTTTTAAAACTTTTTTTTGCATTGATCCATGTCCCCTGGGGCAGGACCCAGGTCCCCAAACACTTTTTATGACAATAACTTGCATATTAGCCTTTAAAATTAGCACTTTTGATTTCTCCCATAGACTTTTAAAGGGTGTTCCGCGGCATTCGAATTTGCCGCGAACACCCCAAATTGTTCGCTGTTCGGTGAACTTGCGAACAGCCAATGTTCGAGTCGAACATGAGTTCGACTCGAACTCGAAGCTCATCCCTATCCCAGAGTCTGTTAAGCTGAACGATCTGGGCTGGCCCCAGACATCACTACTCAGGATCTACTGATCTACTAGATTTCACAGAATCCAGAAACCTTCCTTCCTGCCTGCTGTGGTCCCCCCGAGACACACAGTTACATAGTAGTTACATAATTAGTAAGGTTGAATAAAGACACCAGTCCATTCAGTTCTAACTGAGTGAGTGTGGGTGCGCGTCCACAATTGTCCCCATCCCTATACATTGTGTCTCATTAAGATGCTCATCTATTATTATTTATTTAAGGTACCCATATAGCGCTATCAATTTACGCAGTGCTCCACACATACATCGCACACTCACATTGGTCCCTACCCTCAAGGAGCCCACAATCCAAGGTCCCCAACTCAGATTCATATACTAGGGCCAATTTATTTTGGACAGAAGCCAATTAACCTACCAGCATGTCTTTGGACACGCTAAGTCACCTACATTACTACAAAGCCATTCTCCTCGATCAAGCCAAAGCATAGTGGCTCCCCGCTGCAACTGGATGGAAGCAGATCGAACACACAGCCACTTAACAGGACCTAAAACTCCTCAGTGCCTCATGGATCCACCCCCGCCCTAAGCATTATGCTCTGGATACTCTTAATGCCACCCTGAGAGTCTGGCACTCAATCCCATAAAGCTCCAAAGATCTGACACTCCAAACCTTGCTTCAGTTAACTCTACACTCTCTGTGCCTTATCACCCCAGACCTACCCCTTGCATCGTGGACTAGCAAATTGTAATTACTCGCCCCTGGTAAACAGGGGCATAAAAATTGGGCCTTAGACGGTGGTGGTGGCACAACACTGTAAAGCCTCACAGATGCATTTGTTGAGTGCAGAAACAGGCCCTGCTGTGAAATATTTCATCAAAAATTGTAATTACACGCCCCTGTTAAACAGGGGCAGAAAAATTGGGCCTTAGGCAGAGGTGGTGGTGGTGGTGGCACAACACTGTAAAGCCTCACAGATACTTTTGTTGAGCACAGGAACAGGCCCTGCTGTGAAATATTTGATCAAAAATTGAAATTTCACGCCCCTGTTAAACAGGGGCAGACAAAATGGGCCTTAGGCAGTGGTGGTGGTGTCACAACACTGCAACCCCTCAGAGATACTCTTGTTGAGCACAGGAATGAGACCTGCTGTGAAATATTAGATAAAAAATTGTAATTACATGCCCTTGTTAAACAGGGGCAGAAAAATTGGGCCTTAGGCGGTGGTGGTGGTGGCACAACACTGTAAAGCCTCACAGATACTTTTGTTGAGCGCAGGAACAGGCCCTGCTGTGAAATATTAGATCAAAAATTGTAATTATGCGCCCCTGTTAAACAGGGGCAGAAAAATTGGGCCTTGGAGAGTGGTGGTGGTGCCACAACACTGCAACCCCTCACAGATACTCTTGTTGAGTGCAGGGGCAGAAAAATTGGGTGGTGGTGCCCTGAACTGAAAATATACTTAGAATCTATCATCATGAAAATTGAGGAGGAATAGGATAGTCACTCAGCATAATAGGATAGTCACTCAGCCTATGCAGTCTTCAAGGGATCCCACATCCATAGAAATATCAATCAGTTACATCAGCATCAGGTGCTTGGTAGCTGGTAATCCAAGACTAATTGTTTTCTATGAATGTGAGCCGATCAACAGAGTCTGTGGACAGGCGCACTCTGTAATCGGTTACAAAGCCTCCAGCAGCACTCAATGTGCATTCATAAAGAATGCTGGATGAAGGACAGGCCATTAGCTCAATTGCATATTGAGCAAGCTCTGGCCAGTGGTCCATCCTCAAGACCTAGTAACCCAGTGGACGTTCCGGTGGAAAGGTCTCCAAGTCTGATCTTGCCCCTAGATATTCCTGCACCATGGAATTCAGACGCTGCCGATGATTGCTGGAACCGATCAGACCTGGGCACTGAGGACTGAAGAATTGCCTGCAGGCATCAGCCACCTTCTCCACCGCTCTTTCTGTGACTGAACGAAGCCTCAGCAACACGTTGTCCAGCACCAGGAAATGGTAACCTCCCAGGGTCTGGAAACGCATTGCACAAACCTTTCTGCAAGGCCTCCCGAAGATGTTTCATCCTCTGCTCCCTATGCAAAGGCTGGATAAGTTCTGCAACCTTACCTTTTGTAACGTGGATCAAGAAGGGTTGCCAGCCAGTAATGATCCCTCTCTTTGATACCACCAATCCTAGGGTCCTTTTGCAGGCTTTGCAGGATCAGGGAGGCCATGTAGCATAGGTTTGCAGAGGCATTCGATCCTGAGTCCTCTGGGTCACTAAGGATCACATGATCCTCAACCACCTCCTCCCAGCCATGTACAACTCCATGGGTTTCTGGGGAATGCAAACTATCCCTTGAAGACTGCTGCTGATGCTGAGTGTTATCCTCCAACTCCATGCTGACACAATCCTCCTCCTCCTCTTCTTCTTCCTGTGTGATCGGCGGGCCTGCAGGAATACTAGTATCTGGATAAAGGGGGCCTTGAGAGGTAAGGAAGTCCTCCTCTTCCTCCCACTATTCTGCCTCAAGTGCCCTGTCCATTATTCCATGAAGCGTGTGCTCCCACAGGAAGACAAGAGCGGCAGTATCACTGATGCATGCACTGTCACTGCTCACCATCCTCGTGGCCTCCTCAAATGGTGACAGGACAGTGCATGCATCCTTGATCAGTAGCCACTGGCGTGGTGAAAAAAAGCCAAGCTCCCCAGACCCTGTCCTGGTGCCATACTCACACAGGTACTCACTGATGGCCCTCTGCTGTGTGTGCAGCCACTGCAGCATTGCTAACATTGAGTTCCACCTGGTGGGCATGTCACAAATGAGGCGGTTCTTGGGCAGGTTGCATTCTCTTTGAATGTCATCCAGCCAAACACTGGCATTATATGACCGGCGGAAATGGCCACAGACTTTCCTGGCCTGCCTCAGGAGATCCTGTAAGCCCGGGTACGTGCTCAAGAATCGCTGTACCACCAAATTCAGGATGTGAGCCAAACAGAGAAAATGGGTCCAGTGTCCCAGACGGAGGGCGGAGAGGAGGTTGGTGCCATTGTCGCATACAACCATTCTGGGCTGAAGCTGGCATGGCGTCAACCACCTCTGAGCCTGCCCCTGCAGAGCTGCCAGAATCTCTGCCCCAGTGTGGCTCCTGTCCCCTAAGCAGACCAACTCAAGCACCGCATGGCATCTTTTTGCCTGAGTGCTTGCATAAATACAGCAATGATTGATATAAAAAGGACATAAAAATATTTATTTTAAATTGGAAGAGTCCTAAAAAGTCCTTAAAGAATATATCTTGCAAGGTGATAGTGATCCTCAATATATATATATAACTTCATATTGCACATATCCATAAGCGGAGAAAAGATGGTTCAAAGGTGCATTACCACCAACAGTCAGAAGGCTTACCGGAATCTTTGGACCCAATAAACCTACGTTCAATTGGGTCAAACAGGCTTATAGTCATCAACAGCTGATGAACTCCGTAGAAGGAGGAAGACGATCCAGGAATGGTATGTGGAACGATGTAGGCCTCAGGGGTGATGTCCTCAATAAAAGTGGTTGTGAAAACAGGAAAAAACAAAAAAAGACCACATAGTGTAATCCCGTATGAAAAAAAGTTTGACTATTTTATTATAAAAGGAATTACACTCACATGTAAGTAGATAAAAACAGCGCTGTACAAGTAAAATGGTGGCAGTGGGGTCATACCCAAAAAGCTTCTGCTTATATCCTATTGGCTGTGTTGGCTGCTTGCGGTTTGGGTAGCGCAGAATTCGTTGTATATATTCTGAGTGCTTGCGTAGCCCCTTGAACGCCGTTGTCGGGAATTCCGATCGTGTGTACACAATTCCGATGCACAAAGTTCCACACATGCTAGGAATCAAGCAAAAGAGCAGCACTGGCTAATGAACTTCATTTTTCTTGGCTCGTCATACGTGTTGTACGTCACCGCGTTCTTGACGTTCAGGATTTCTGACCAACTTTGTGTGACCGTGTGTATGCAAGACAAGCTTGAACCAACATCCGTCAGGAAAAAAACATGGATTTTGTTGTCGGAAAATCCTATTGTGTGTACAGGACATTAGAACAACTATGGGTGCACTGTATGTATCGTGTACACCACCAGGAAAGTAGTAGCAACTGCACTAGGGGTGCACAGTACTGTGTACACCAACAGAAGTGTAATAACAACTATGGGTGTACTGTATTGACCACCAGAAAAGTATGAGCAACTGCACTAGGGGTGCATAGCACTGTAAACTGTGTACACCGCCTGAAGTATATTAGAAACAGTACACCAGGAACAGCCTGCAGTCAGATATAGCTAAACTGGATACAGTGGATATATATATATATATATATACACACAAGACTGACTGTATATATATATATATATATATATATATATATATATATATATATATATATATATATATATATATATATATATATATTAAATACACTGCAGCTAACTGACTCACCTGCCTTCCTGAAGTATATTAGAAACAGTACCAGGAACAGCCTGCAGTGAGATATAGCTAAACTGTATGCAGTGGATATATATATAAATATAAATATATATATATATATATATATATATATATATATATATATATATATATATATATATATATATATATATAAATATATAATATATATATATATATATATATATATATATATATATATATATATATATATATATATATATATATATATAAGGCAGGCAGATTATTCAGTTAGCTGCAGTGTATTTAATATATATACACATATATATATATATATATATATATATATAGATATATATATAGATATAGATATAGATATATAGATAAAGATATAGATATATACATGAGACTATCTGTATATATATTAAATACACTGCAGCTAACTGAATAATCTGCCTGCCTGCTCAATCTAAATGACGCTCTCTCCCCGTCCACACCGGCAACGACACACTACATGGGGCCGACGTGCAGGCGGCCTTATATAGTGTGGGGCGTGGACTTAGTCCCCCTGAGCCATGATTGGCAAAAGGCACCCTGCCTTTGGCCAATTATGGCTCTCTTAGCTGAGGGCACTGTGATTGGCCAAAGCATGCAGGTCATGGTGCATGCTCTGACCAATCATCATACAGCAATGCTCTGCGCTCCCACAGTGCATTATGGGCCGCTCGAATGTGTCACGAACGGCCCATAATGTTCGGTTTTCGACGAACGGGTGAACAGCCGATGTTCGAGTCAAACTCATGTTAAACCCGAACACAAAGCTCATCCCTAGTCCCAAGCAAAGATTTCTACATCTACCTGCGGATCCGCCACACCATAGCTGCCATCTCCTGGTC
The DNA here is from genome assembly GCA_037952925.1 of Lithobates clamitans. NCBI lineage: Eukaryota > Metazoa > Chordata > Amphibia > Anura > Ranidae > Lithobates > Lithobates clamitans. The sequence goes on along the minus strand of JBBGZY010001996.1, from coordinate 842,817 downwards.
TTCTCCCATCACCCAAGATCTCCTCCAATACTATAACGCCAAGGACACTAAACTAAAGGGCATGTCTTTAATATACAAATCTTTGATCAACCGTAAGCCGGATGAAAAAAGTCCAAATCTGGAACACTGGGAGCGCACTCTTCATTTCCAAATCACTCCCCAAAGGTGGCATTCAGCACTCCGGAAACTATGCCATTTTTTCACGAACATTTCCCACTGGGAATCCACAATGAAAATATACCTGGGATGGTATTACACCCCCAACAAACTCACCAAAATCTACCATGATTTATCATCCAAATGTTGGCACTTTTGCAATGCACAGGGCACTCCAAAACTTATCTGGTGGGAATGCCCAGTCATTCTCCCCCTCTGGACACAAGTAAAGAACCTAATTGATGACCTAACCAGCATTAAAATTTCCCTGACCCCCAACTGGCTCTCTTCAATATTGGGCTTGACAGGTGCCCCCACCACCCATGCTACACTCATACATATTCTTATAGCAACAAGACTTTCCATTGCACGCAAATGGAATTCCATGCTTCCCCCCTCTCTCCAAGACATGATCAACGCTCTCAACAACCACAGCAAGAGGGAAGGACTCTTTGCCAAGGCTCATCTAAATACCCCTTGTTTCTGTAAAATATGGCATCTCTGGCTTCAGAATCCAAGATGCACCCGCCTCAATTAACTGGAACTGGCTATAATCCTCTGCCTAAAGCTGGATACACACTATACAACTTTTGTGCTTCGATTTCCTTTAGATTTGCCTTCAACTATGTAGTGCAAGGGCCTGCCTGAATGCATACAAAGTGAAAGTGTTTAGGTTTGACCTCATATTATATGGTTTTGGTAAGTCTAAAGGAAAAAATCTAATCTAAAGAAAATTGTATAGTGTGTATCCAGCTTAAGGCTGCCCCGGCATTAGACATCATCCTTACATAACCCTACTCACCTATGTGTACCTATATATACCCCACCCTCATCCATGAAATCCTATATCACTTATATTGCTATATTGGCTAGTTGATTTTTTACTAGTCTATTATCACATCTTATTGGCATCCTGACCGATTTTGACCATTTTATTTCTTTCTTGTTGTAATCTGCACATCACATTCTGTTACTAGACATGCAGATCTGTACTTTGTACCATTAAAACTTCCTTAATAAAAATTTTAAGTGAAAAAAAAAAAATGTCTTCATCAATGTAGGGCAATATGTATTCTGCTACATATTTTTGTTAAAAAAAATCCCAATAAGCGTATATTGATTGGTTTGCGCAAAAGCCATAGCGTCTACAAACTATGGGATCGATTTTTTTTCTACTAGTAATGGCGGCAATCAGTGACTTATAGCAGGACTGTACTATTGTGGCGGACAAATTGGACACTGACACTTTTTGGGGACAAGTGACATTATTACAGTGATCAGTGCTAAAAATATGCACTATAACTGTACTAATGACACTGGCAGGGAATCAGTGATCAAAGGGTTAAATGTGTTCCTAGGGAGTGCTTACTAACTTTGGGGGAGGGGCTTGTGCTATGGGAAGGCAGAGATCCATGTCCCTGTATTGCAGAAACACAGGATCACTACCTTCCCTCCTCACAGAATGGCGATCTGCCTTGTTTACATAGGCATGCCGCCATTCTGTCTGTGTCCCATACGATCAGCTGGTCCCAGCAGACATCGCGTCTGTCAGACCTGCTGATTGGCTTCCGCTGTGTCCGAATAACAGCTGGAGCCCCGAGACCCGTAAGTGCAGGACCATGTACAGGTATGCGATCCTGCTCCAAACAGATTACGAAAGGATTAGAACTCCTAATGGGTTTCTATGTGGGGCTCTATTAGAAGGATTTACTAGACATGTGCAATTAGTTTTGGTCCGAATACAATTTCGGACAAATTTTTGGTTTTCCGGAGATTTGGATAAATCCGAATGAAATAGGAACGAATTTAGTTGAAATCTTAAAATTTGATTTCTTTATTCATTTTCTAACGAATTCCAACTTTTCAGAACGCTTAGAATTTGGATCGGTCGAAAAACGGTCGACCAATTTGAATTCTGTATGAAGAAATGGCTGGTTGTTAAGCAGTGGGCTGGGAGGCCGGCCACCCACACCCTAAACAATCATTAGCCATCATCTGTCAGCGGGCTTTACCACTGACAGATGAATGTAAAGATAAAGAATTCCAGCATTTCCCAGCAATAAAAAAAATGTTAAAAAAAAATGTCATGGGGTCCAAAAATGTTAAAAAAAAAAGTCATGGGGTCCCCCCCAGTGCATACCAGGGGCCTAAAAAGTAATCCGCATGGGTTGCTTTTCAGAGCATTGGCTAGTTTAGTGAACCTGGATTAATAACAGTCACTGTAATGCTATCCATATTGCTGTCCTTTTAACATGGTGACATAAGCTGACACCTATGATACACATAGGGTGAGTACATGGATTGAAAAACTGGCTACAAGGGCGAGTTCAGAGGGTGGTGATAAATGGGGAGTACTCAGAATGGTCAGGGGTGGGTAGTGGGGTCCCCCAGGGTTCTGTGCTGGGACCAATCCTATTTAATTTGTTTATAAACGACCTGGAGGATGGGATAAACAGTTCAATCTCTGTATTTGCAGACGATACTAAGCTAAGCAGGGCAATAACTTCTCCGCAGGATGTGGAAACCTTGCAAGAAGACCTGAACAAATTAATGGGGTGGGCGACTACATGGCAAATGAGGTTCAATGTAGAAAAATGCAAAATAATGCATTTGGGTGGCAAAAATATGAATGCAATCTATAGACTGGGGGGAGAACCTCTGGGGGGATCTAGGATGGAAAAGGACCTGGGGGTCCTAGTAGATGATAGGCTCAGCAATGGCATGCAATGCCAAGCTGCTGCTAATAAAGCAAACAGAATATTGGCATGCATTAAAAGGGGGATCAACGCAAGAGATAAAACGATAATTCTCCCGCTCTACAAGACTCTGGTCCGGCCGCACCTGGAGTATGCTGTCCAGTTCTGGGCACCAGTCCTCAGGAAGGATGTACTGGAAATGGAGCGAGTACAAAGAAGGGCAACAAAGCTAATAAAGGGTCTGGAGGATCTTAGTTATGAGGAAAGGTTGCGAGCTCTGAACTTATTCTCTCTGGAGAAGAGATGCTTGAGAGGGGATATGATTTCAATTTACAAATACTGTACTGGTGACCCCACAATAGGGATAAAACTTTTTCGCAGAAGAGAGTTTAATAAGACTCGTGGCCACTCATTACAATTAGAAGAAAAGAGGTTTAACCTTAAACTACGTAGAGGGTTCTTTACTGTAAGAGCGGCAAGGATGTGGAATTCCCTTCCACAGGCGGTGGTCTCAGCGGGGAGCATTGATAGCTTCAAGAAACTATTAGATAAGCACCTGAATGACCACAATATACAGGGATATATAATGTAATACTGACACATAATCACACACATAGGTTGGACTTGATGGACTTGTGTCTTTTTTCAACCTCACCTACTATATAACTATGTAACTATGTAACATGTGTAAAGTTACTTTCACCCTGTTAAAAGGACAACAATAGGGTTGGCATTAGAGTGACTGTTATTATCCACTGTTTACATGTGAGTGCAATACATGTCTGTTTTAATTTACAATAAATTGAAGGGTTTTACACTATTGGAGCTTTTTTATCTTTCATGCTACATCTATCATTTATGAGCTGGGGAGACATAATGGAATCCGAGTCCCAATAACCCTATTTGGTATCTTTGGATGTCCAATTACCACCTATGAATCTTGGATCCATGTCCACTCATTAAGTTCTGGAGGGCTATCTCTATACAGGCTTCCCCTGATCCTCTGTAGTGGGGGGGTCATGGGGCTCTGGTAAGCGGCCAATCTTTTTCACTGGTTGTGGATTGAACACAGTATTTCCCACGTCACAGAAGACTTCATATGTTTTACTAGTTGATGGACTTTTTTCAGTGTTTATTTATTCACGGGTGTCTGATATAATTTATGGTTGAACATTATATCATATTTTTAATATTCTGCATTTATTAATTCACTTTTATTCTAATTTTGGCACTATATCATTTTGTGGAATCTGATCATGCCACATATATTTATGGTTCACGGGTATTAATATTGCTTTTTCACACACTACTGAGTTAATGTGGTAGCGCAATTCTATTATTCTCTCTATGAACTGTACATCCTCTAGCAGCATCAAATGAATTACCACTGAGGAAAACACTTTTTTTTTCTCTCTCTCACCTCGATCTCTGCAGCAGCTTCTTCGCAGAGGAAGAGTAATTTCACCCCACCAACACAGGAAATATAAGGCTTTGCAGTGATGGACAGTGTACCCTGTGTACTCATTGGCTAAGGAGGCAGTGGGAGGTGGAGCAGCCTGCCTACTGCTGCCTCCTTAGTCAATAGGAAGCTGAAATCCTCTTAACTCCCTCCCTCTTAACTTTTCCTGTGTCCCAGCCCTTCCAGCTAGCTTACTATTGGGCGGAGGTGGGAGGGGATGAATAGCTACCGCAGCTGTCAATCATCCAGCCTGCTGGCAGCAGATGTAAATACCTCCAGCTGGGGGCCCAGGCCTCTCAGGACACCCAGGCCCCCTACATGTATACCGGCTGTCCCCCTCTGATGGCGGCCCGGTTCCACCACTTGTGATGTGAACACCTGGACCTTTAAGATGCGCTTACCAGATAGCTAGAACAGCAAAAGATAAGGTCAAATCACGCTAATTAAACCAATCCCCACGGCTGGTGGCTCCAAAAGACTTTGCTGCATTTAAAAACATCTACTCCTGTCCAAAGGGGGGATGCTGTCACACCAGAACAAACTTTTTCCAGTAATCACCATAAATCACTCAGTGTCATATACCTGGTAGAGATTGAGCTAGAGAGGGGGCTTCTCTTGCACCTCTTGTCCAACACCCCTGGTAGTGATAACAGGAGGGGTGAAGACAGAGTGGCACAAGGGCCGGTGTAACAGGCAAAACCAGCTGGTGTTAGTAGGAAGCAGATGACTGTAGATCACCAGGAAATAGAACACAGTGACACTTTATTGGCAGACAGGAGCATAGCTAGGAAACAAGTCAAAGAATCATCAACAACCCAGCAGTGAGGTGCAGAAACATCAGGCAGAGGACAGAGTCAGGATAAAAGCCTGGCTTTTATCCAAAACTGGAAGCCCAGGGCTCGGATGGAAGGAGGGGGTTAGGGGGGCCCTTCATGGTTTCTGCATCAGGGCCCTGAAGGTTCTAGTTACACCTCTACTCTTCTCTAATATCCACCTAACATTGGTAATAATGTCCCTGGTTCCTTGGCCTTCTCTGAACCCAACCTGAGTTTCAGGTAGTTTTTGCCTAATGTATGATTGTATTCTTCTTTGTGTCATTTTTAGTAATACTTTGCTGATATGTGGAATTAATGCAATTGTTCTGTATATTCACTATATGGAACACTTATATATTTATACATGTTGATCATATCCCCCCCTTTAATCTCCTCTTGTCAAGAGAGAATAAACTCTGTTCCTCTAATCTTTCCTCATAGCTGAGCTCCTTACAAAGTAAGGGTTCCAACACTGAACCTTGGGGTACACCACTGATCACCTTAGACCAGGGGTCTCAAAGTACCGGCCCGCGGGCCATTTGCGGCCCGCGGACCGGTTAAAAATGGCCCGCAGGCAGGGCTGATAAAGGACTAGAGGTCGACCGATATTTGGCCATTAGGTCGATATATAGCACTGGCCGCTGCTCTTCCTTCCTTCTCCACACTCAGCGCTTGATGCTTGTGTGAAACTGACACGTAACAGGAGGAGAGAGACAGAGGGATCTGTCAGATTTGAGGTTGATGTCGGGGGTGGGCGGGACCCGGCCGGGGTGGGCGGGACCCGGCCAATATCAAACACCAGCCAATGGGATCTGGGCGGGCAGCTACGTGTATGTGGCCCGCCCCTTTTCTTAAGCAGCCCAATCATTGGCTGGTGTTTGACAGCTGCTGGCCCCGCCCACCTCGGCCGGGTCCCGCCCACCCCGACATCAACCTCAATTCTGACAGATCCCTCTGTCTCTCTCCTCTGTGCTACGTGTCAGGTTCACACAAGCATCAAGCGCTGAGTGTGGACAGCTCCTTGTCAGTTTCACACACTGTTACACTCCGCTCAGTGTGAAACCTGCCAGTGGCACCTGCCTGTGCCAATCAGTGCCATCTGTCAGTGCCATCTGTCAGTGCCAGCTGCCAGTGCCACTGCCAATCAGTGCCACCTGCCAGTGCCAACCAGTCTGCCATTGCCACCTGCCACCTCCAACCAGTACCACCTGCCAGTGCCACCTGCCACCGCCAATCAGTGCCACCACCAACCAGTGCCTGCCAGTGCCACCGCCAACCAGTGCCCCTGCCAATCAAAGCCACCTGCCAGTGCCACCTTCCGCCACCTGCAAGTGCCACGCCAATCAGTGCCACCTGCCAGTGCCAACCAGTGCCTGCCAGTGCCACCTGCCACCACCTGCCAGTGCCACGCCAATCAGTGCCACCTGCCAGTGCCACGCCAATCAGTGCCACCTGCCAGTGCCACGCCAATCAGTGCCACCTGTCAGTGCCAATAGTGCCCCCTGCCAGTTCCAAACCAGTGCCACCTGCCAGTTTCAAACCAGTGCCACTTGCCAATGCCTGCCAGTGCCACCTTCCAGTGCCAACCAGTGCCACTGCCAATAAGTGCCACCTGCCAGTGCCATTGCCAATTAGTGCCACCTGCCAGTGCCATCTGTCAGTGCCAATCAGTGCACCCTCCAAACAGTGCAACGTGCCACCTGCCAGTGCCACCTGCCAGTGACAGACAGTGCCACCTGCCAGTGCCACCTGCCTAAGCCAACCAGTGCCATCTGTACTGAGGACATCAAGTGTTTGGTAGAGTGACAGGAGCAAGCAGGGAGGAGTGGAGTGGGTGAGGTTTTTTTTTTTTCAAATCGGCCTAAAATATCGGCCACAAAAATCGTCATCATATATCGGCCATCGGCTTTACCTCTCCATCTCTTCTGTCCTCTCCGCTGCACGCTGCTGCAGCCCAGAGAGAGAACAGAGCTGAGAATGGAGCGGAGGAAGGATCCGCTCATCGATCCGCCCACCTAGGCATTGACGATCGACCAGAGCTCCAAACCAGGGTCCTGCTGCCACCTCAGGGCGGGAGATTGTGTTCTCTGGGTCCCCTGTCACTAGGCCTGTATGGAAGCCAGGAGGAGAGGATTTGGGAGGCAGATGATCCTGACTGCCAGGAGAGGTGAGTGAGCCATCACACTGAGGCAAAGTCCTTAGTGGGGTGACTGGGGTAGAAATTTGTGCAGTGTGGGGGGTATTTTATGCAGTGTGGAGGGTGATTGTGCAGTGTGGGGGGTAATTGTGTAGTGTGGGGGTATTTTATGGAGTGTGGGGGGTATTTTATGGAGTGTGGGGGGTATTTTATGGAGTGTGTGGCTATTTGTGCAGTGTGTGGCTATTTGTGCAGTGTGGGAGGGGTAATGCTGGGTAGTTAATAATGCATTTGCTGACACCAATGCTGGGTTAATAATGCGCTTACGGACACCAGTACTGGGTATAATGCGTTTGCTGACACCAGTGCTGGGTATAGTATAGTATATTATTGCTGGTATAGTTCATTGCTTTTGAAGTTTTAAAAGTTTGCATGCGGCCCCCCATGGGATATGAAAACTTGTCATGTGGCCCTCAGGCAATTTGAGTTTGAGACCCCTGCCTTAGACCATTCACAGTATGAATCATTAACCACTAATTTGGTCTTTTAGCCAGTTTTCTATCCATTTACAAACTGATTTTTCCAAGCCTGTAGACTTTACCTTACACATTAGCCTTGTGTGGAGAATCGTGTCAAAACTTTGGCAAAATCTAAATATACCACATCCGCAGCCACTTACCTCCTCATAAAAATAAATCAGATTTGTTTGACAACTTCTGTCTCTCATGAATCCATGCTGTCTGTTGCTTAAAATATTTTTGTCCAGCAAGAACCCATCTATGTGGTCTTTTTATTAAACTCTCCAGTATCTTCCCAACTATAGAAGTTACACTAACAGGTCTTTAGTTATTTGGTAAAGACTTTGACCCCTTATTAAATATAGGCACCACGTTGGCCTTACACCAAACCAGTGGTAGTATGCCAGTCATTAACGAGCCCCTAAAAAATTAGAAACAATGGCTTTGAAATGACAGAGCTCAATTATTTTAGGATCCGTGGGTGGATGCCATCTGGCCCAGATGCTTTATTCACCTTTATAATGTCTAAATATTTCTGGACCATATCAATTCTGAGCCATTTTGGATCATTTGGGGCTGTGTCAATACCATCCCCATTATGGACCTGAGCTCCACCATGCTCCTTTGTATACACAGAGCTGAAGAAGGTATTTAATAAATGTGCCTTCTCTTTGTCCCCGGTCACCCACTCCAGATAATTTTGTAATGGGCCTACATGCTCAGACCTGACCTTTTTACTATGAATATATTTGAAGAATTTCTTTCTGCTTGTCCTACTCTCTTTTGCAATCTGTCATTCATTTTGAATTTTTGCGTCCCTTATTTCCTTTTTACATATTCTGTTATAGTCGTTGTAACACTTAAACGGTGATAGTGTTCCTTCATCTCTATATTTTTTAAAAGCTCTTTTCTTATTATTTATAGCTTTTTAAACTTTGGCCGTGAGGCACATAGGTTTTATTTTTAGCCTTTTAAACTTATTGCCCATGGGAATATATTTTGCAGTGAGTTCACATACAGTCTTCATGAAGAATTCACATTTCTGTTCTGTATTCATTAATGCCAATATTCCTTTCCAGTCTAATTCTTGTAGAGCAGCCCTAATTCTTTGTATTTGTAACATGGGAAACTTCTTATCATCTGCCACAGCCCTCCTCCCATCTTCCCCCATTCCACTCACCATTAGGGACTGAGCCCTGTCTGCCCCATTATAATCTAATTCACCCTCCCCCCTCAGTCCTAGTTTAACCGCCTGGCATCCGCGCTATAGCCGAATGACGGCTACAGCGCGGACCTACATTCCCGGGAGGACGTCATATGACGTCCTCCCCTGTGCACGCTCCCTGCGCGCACCCCGCAGGGCGCGCGCCGGGCGCGATGTGATCACCGAGTCACTGAGACTCAGCTGATCACCGATCTGTGTAAGGGGCCGGTCCCGGCCCCTTACCATGTGATCAGCTGATCACATGATGTAAACAAAAGATCGGTAATCATTTTTTTTTTTTACTCACGCTGACAGCGCGAGTAGAAAAAAAAGCCGATCACCGGATCGGATGTGAGGGACATCGGTCCCCAAGTGGAAGAGGCACATCTGCCTCATCAGTGCCCAATAAAAGTGCCACCTAATAGTGCCCACAGTGCCACCTAACAGTGCCCACAGTGCCACCTAACAGTGCCCACAGTGCCACCTAACAGTGCCCACAAGTACCACCTATCAGTGCCCACAAGTACCACCTATCAATGCCCACCTGTAGTGCCAATCAGTGCCACCTGCCAGTGCTGCCCATCACTGCCACCCATCAGTGCCCATCACTGCCACCCATCAGTGCCCATCACTGCCGCCTATCAGTGCCCATCACTGCCGCCTCATCAGCGTACATCAATGAAGGAGAAAAATTACCCGTTTAAAATTTTTTAAAACAAAATATAAAAAAATAAACTTTTTTTTTAAAAAAAAATCAGTTTTTTACATTTTTTTAATAAAAAGTAAAAACCGCAGAGGTGATCAAATACCACCAAAAGAAAGCTCTATTTGTGGTGAAAAAATGATAAAAATTTCATTTGGGTACAGTGTTGTATGACCACGCAATTGTCATTCAAAGTGCGTCAGCGCCGAAAGCTGAAAATTGGTCTGGATAGGAGGGGGGTTTAAGTGCCCAGTAAGCAAGTGGTTAAATACTCATCCAGCCTTCCCATAAATCTCTCCCCAGCACAGCAGACCCCACTCCATTTAGGTGCAAACCATCTTTAGCATTTATGTTGTACATCAATGAAAAGTCAGCCCAGTGCTCTAGAATAGGGATGAGCCGAACACCCCCCTGTTCGGTTCGCACCAGAACATGCGAACAGGAAAAAAATTCGTTCGAACACGCGAACGCCGTTAAAGTCTATGGGACACGAACATGAATAATCAAAAGTGCTAATTTTAAAGGCTAATATGCAAGTTATTGTCATAAAAAGTGTTTGGGGACCCGGGTCCTGCCCCAGGGGACATGGATCAATGCAAAAAAAAGTTTTAAAAACGGACGTTTTTTCAGGAGCAGTGATTTTATTAATGCTTAAAGTCAAACAATAAAAGTGTAATATCCCTTTAAATTTCGTACCTGGGGGGTGTCTATAGTATGCCTGTAAAGGGGCGCATGTTTCCTGTGTTTAGAACAGTCTGACAGCAAAATGACATTTGGAAGGAAAAAACTCATTTAAAACTAGCCGCGGCTATTGCATTGCCGACAATACACATAGAAGTTCATTGATAAAAACGGCATGGGAATTCCCCACAGGGGAACCCCGAACCAAAATAAAAAAAAAAAAATGATGTGGGGGTCCCCCTAAATTCCATACAAGGCCCTTCAGGTCTGGTATGGATATTAAGGGGAACCCCAGCCAAAATTTAAAAAAAAAATTGACGTGGGGTTCCCCCTAAATTCCATACCAGACCCTTCAGGTCTGGTATGGATTTAAAGGGGAACCCCGCGCCAAAAAAAAAAAAAAAAAAACGGCGTGGGGTCCCCCTAAAAATCCATACCAGACCCTTATCCGAGCACGCAACCTGGCAGGCCGCAGGAAAAGAGGGGGGGACGAGAGTGCGGCCCCCCCCCCTCCTGAACCGTACCAGGCCACATGCCCTCAACATTGGGAGGGTGCTTTGGGGTAGCCCCCCAAAACACCTTGTCCCCATGTTGATGAGGACAAGGGCCTCATCCTCACAACCCTGGCCGGTGGTTGTGAGGGTCTGCGGGCGGGGGGCTTATCGGAATCTGGAAGCCCCCTTTAACAAGGGGACCCCCAGATCCCGGCCCCCCCCCCTGTGTGAAATGGTAAGGGGGTACTTACCCCTACCATTTCACTAAAAAACTGTCAAAAATGTTAAAAATGACAAGAGACAGTTTTTGACAATTCCTTTATTTAAATGCTTCTTCTTTCTTCCTTCATCTTCTTCTGGTTCTTCCTCCGGCGTTCTCGTCCAGCATCTTCTCCGCGGCGTCTTCTATCTTCTTCTCCTCGGGCCGCTCCGCACCCATGGCATGAGGGGAGGCTCCCGCTCTTCTCTTCATCTTCTTCTCTTCTTCATCTTCTTCTTCTTCTTCCTTCTTCTCTTCTTCTCTTCTTCTCTTCTTCCTGTCTTCTGCGGGCCGCTCCGCAGCCATGCTGTGGCATGGAGGGAGGCTCCCGCTGTGTGACGGCGTCTCTTCGTCTGACGGTTCTTAAATAACGGGGGGCGGGGCCACCCGGTGGCCCCGCCCCCCTCTGACGCACGGTGACATGACGGGACTTCCCTGTGGCATTCCCCGTGACGTCACAGGGAAGTCCCTCAAGTCACCGTGCGTCAGAGGGGGGCGGGGTCACCGGATGGCCCCGCCCCCCGTTATTTAAGAACCGTCAGACGAAGAGACGCCGTCACACAGCGGGAGCCTCCCACCATGCCAGCATGGCTGCGGAGCGGCCCGGAGAAGACAGGAAGAAGAGAAGAAGGAAGAAGAAGAAGAAGAAGAAGATGAAGAAGAAGATGAAGAAGAGAAGAAGATGAAGAGAAGAGCGGGAGCCTCCCCCCTCATGCCATGGGTGCGGAGCGGCCCGAGGAGAAGAAGATAGAAGACGCCGCGGAGAAGATGCTGGACGAGAACGCCGGAGGAAGAACCAGAAGAGCCAGAAGAACCAGAAGAAGATGAAGGAAGAAAGAAGAAAGAAGAAGCATTTAAATAAAGGAATTGTCAAAAACTGTCTCTTGTCATTTTTAACATTTTTGACAGTTTTTTAGTGAAATGGTAGGGGTAAGTACCCCCTTACCATTTCACACAGGGGGGGGGCCGGGATCTGGGGGTCCCCTTGTTAAAGGGGGCTTCCAGATTCCGATAAGCCCCCCGCCCGCAGACCCTCACAACCACCGGCCAGGGTTGTGAGGATGAGGCCCTTGTCCTCATCAACATGGGGACAAGGTGTTTTGGGGGGCTACCCCAAAGCACCCTCCCAATGTTGAGGGCATGTGGCCTGGTACGGTTCAGGAGGGGGGGGGGGCCGCACTCTCGTCCCCCCCTCTTTTCCTGCGGCCTGCCAGGTTGCGTGCTCGGATAAGGGTCTGGTATGGATTTTTAGGGGGACCCCACGCCGTTTTTTTTTTTTTTTTTTGGCGCGGGGTTCCCCTTAAAATCCATACCAGACCTGAAGGGTCTGGTATGGAATTTAGGGGGAACCCCACGTCAATTTTTTTTTTAAATTTTGGCTGGGGTTCCCCTTAATATCCATACCAGACCTGAAGGGCCTTGTATGGAATTTAGGGGGACCCCCACATCATTTTTTTTTTTTTATTTTGGTTCGGGGTTCCCCTGTGGGGAATTCCCATGCCGTTTTTATCAATGAACTTCTATGTGTATTGTCGGCAATGCAATAGCCGCGGCTAGTTTTAAATGAGTTTTTTCCTTCCAAATGTCATTTTGCTGTCAGACTGTTCTAAACACAGGAAACATGCGCCCCTTTACAGGCATACTATAGACACCCCCCAGGTACGAAATTTAAAGGGATATTACACTTTTATTGTTTGACTTTAAGCATTAATAAAATCACTGCTCCTGAAAAAACGTCCGTTTTTAAAACTTTTTTTTGCATTGATCCATGTCCCCTGGGGCAGGACCCGGGTCCCCAAACACTTTTTATGACAATAACTTGCATATAAGCCTTTAAAATTAGCACTTTTGATTTCTCCCATAGACTTTTAAAGGGTGTTCCGCGGCATTCGAATTTGCCGCGAACACCCCAAATTGTTCGCTGTTCGGCGAACTTGCGAACAGCCAATGTTCGAGTAGAACATGAGTTCGACTCGAACTCGAAGCTCATCCCTACTCTAGAAACCCAAATCCCTCCTTCTTACACCAGGTCTTTAGGCATGCATTCAGTTCTCTAAGCTCCCCCTGTCTTTTCTGTGTTGCACATGGCACAGGCAATATTTCAGAGAATATCACCTTGGAGGTCCTTCCCTTCAAATTGTAGCCTAGTTCTTTAAATTGATTCCTAAGGAGCCTCCACCTTCCATGTAGTCTGTCATTGGTTCCAACATGCACCAAGACAGCTGGGTCATGCCCAGCCCCTTCCAGTAGTTTATCGACCTGGTCCACCACATGCTGAACCCTGGCACCAGGGAGACAGCAAACCATTCAGTTGAGGCGATCCTGGTGCCAAATTATTTTATCATCATGTCTTTCAGATCACAGAATCCCCTATTACCACCAACTGTCTAGGACTTCCTGCAGCACCCCCATCACCCCTACTTGATGGACTACTCTCCTGTCTGTTACGGATGGCAGTGACATCTAGGGCTGCCACTTCAGAGTTTCTCACCCCCACATCTTCATCCAACGTGGCAAATCTGCTGCCGAAACCCAGGGTCGGCCTTCCTTTTCTGTGAGTCCCTACCACTCCCTCTTACTACATTAACCCATCTTCCTATCTGATAATCCTGACTTACCCCCCCACCCTCCACATCAATCCTACTAACCACCTGCTCAGTGAGCAGAGGACCCCACTGCACAAAACCTTCAGCCTTGCTAGCACTTATTTTCCCAGTTACAATTATTCCATACAGGAAATTTCAAATGTTACTTACAGGTTAGAAGACTCCATTATTTAATCTCCTGTTTCAACTTTCTGTTTTTAACTAATCACTTAGTCAAATGTCCCACTTTGTCAAGGTTCCAGTAAGCAAAATGTGGGCAAGCTCAAGGTGAACAAGCTCAAAGTTAGTTCTACAGAAAGTTATACACTACCTGTAGCACCTGTGAGCAATTTACCACTCCCTTTAATTAGCAGACTGAAGACTGTCTGGGCTCAACAAGAGGAATGCTCAAAACTGGGCTTCTCACTTGGAAGGAACTGACATGCAGCAATGTTAGAAGTTTTTAAGAGAAGAAAGGAGAGGTATTTCTACAAATCTATACACCAGCATTTCATTTTTTAAAAGTGAAGTATGTGTTAAAAAAAATACTCACCTAGTTGGATGCAGAATCAATCCAATGCTGCATCTGTCCCCCACTGCTTCTAAGATAGAGAACTGAGTGGTCAAAGACTGCTGATCACTCTATTCTCAGCCTTCAGTGAGAACAGAGCTCTCTGCTCTGCCCCTCCAGTGCTCACTGGAGTGCCAGGCTGTGGCGGGGGTGGGAGCAGCTGGTTCAGGCTCTCAGCTGCTTGCTGAGAGGCTAAGACAGCTGCCGGTCTTGAATCTGGCATACCTCTGCTTTTAGTGCTCATGAGACTTCTTTATTAACCAAAGTTTGATTAATAAAAAAAAATATTAGTTTCTAATAAAGCCAATTATGCAATTATATTTTTTTCTCTAACTGTCTGTGTGTAATTATGTTCCTTTCCTGGGTTATAGATTGAACCACAACCTTTGGAAACTCAGTCCATGAATATGCCACTTCCAGGTCTTAAAAAACAGATCAGTATCTTCTCCAGTTCATCAAAAAAGTATTATGAATGGCTTGTCAACAAGATAAAGGAAGATAAATGGTTAAAATCAGCTGAAATCAAATGTGTCTACTTTAATAACTATCAGGAGTTCCATTCTGAACTTACAGAATGCCAATTTGCCATTTTGTACCACACACAAAAACAAGGACGAGTCAATATTACCAATGTTATGGATTCCTTGTATGACAAGGAGCTGAAAGACCTTTCACATTACCTAGGTGAGTATTGATCTTATTGGCCAATCTTTAAACTCTTTCCATGTCGTATTTCTAATCTCTCAACTACAAGTGTAAAATAATAACTAGTACTCCTACAGTTCAACAAAAGAACATTTGTAGGATCCCTGCATTTATACATACACCAATAGATATTTGAATTGAATATTTGATATTGTGCCAGACTTTTCCATGGGTTGGAGGGTAGTTACTTCTCATAACTCAGCTAGCAAGTTGTAGATATAAACTACAGGATGCATAATTCAGTACTGGTGATATTTTAGAGTTCTTATAGATGGGCAGATCTCTGAAACAATTGATGGTAAAAGATACAACCTTCATTTTAAATTGTATCTAAACCTATAAATGGAGATGTAATGTGCCACAGCTTACCAGTAAATATTCTTAGACCATAGGTGTGCGCAGCCTATTGCATTAGGGTGTGCACCCCAAAGCGCAAACACACATGCCTTTCTCTGCAGCCTCAGCTGCATGGGGCAGTAAATGAATAGGAAGTGCTCTGTGCTGAGTGGCTTCCTATTCATTCACAAACCAAAGAATAGTAAAGACAGTTTACTATGCTTCGGTTGTGAATGGACACAGTGAGCGAGTGTGTTCACTGTGTTCAGTTCATTTAGAAAAGGATGGGGCAGGTAAATTACATATTTATCAGCCCCTTCCCCAGCTCTCCATCCTGAAACATTCCCCTCAGAAGCCGGGGTTAGAGGAGAGGAGTAGGGGACATCGGCAATGCACATAGTGATTAGGGTGTGCCCAGGCACACCTGGCACAACCCCTGCGCACGCCTATGGCTTAGATTTAAACAATGAAAACCAATGCAGCTACCAGCTAAGGACTGAGAATAGGAAATATGTTAAATTCTTGTTCTTGGTCTTAGTTAACCTGTAAGACAACTAATACATAAATTGAAAGTGTTTATTCCCTTAAAGAAGGTGTAAAGTTTGGGGGTTGTTTAGCTCAGTGTAGAGCTTACCAGTGAGTAGAGTCCACACTAGTTATGACATTTAAGAGATTTGTTGGCCCACTTTTATTAATAAAAAAAGAAAATGTCCAGCAAAACAAACAGTTGCCCACGCAGGGGTATCTACCATCAATGCAAAATAAAGTAAGTCAGGCTCAGTCTCTTGGCTCTCTTTAGCAGCACCGCTGCTCAAGTTTTATGCCTCGTTCCTCTTGAACATAAAACTGTGTCACTGTATTCATGTACCAACACTGTACCTCGGTTAGCACTCTATCTCACAGGTTCGTTGCTGCTCCAACCCATGGGCTTGGGCCCTCTCTCTGTTCTGTCAGACTGTTCCATGCACACATGCATGCTTGTGGCTGCTCCCTTACACCCACATGGATTATTCGGGAGGGAGGATCCCAGAACCCTGGAACTGTCTCTACAAAAAGCCCAGCACACACCTTCATAATCATTGTGCTGGCTTGTCCTAAAACCTGGTCCCAGAATTGGAGATTTCATCCCACCCAGATCACTACGAAATCTCCAGGCTCCAAGTCCCAAACCTGATTCTACCAACCATGGAGGAAACTGAGAAAACTGTTTCCTCCAAAAAAAAATAAGCATCCTGGAGCCCCTCGACCTGCCTTGTTGAGAATCCTGGGCAACATTACATTTTAACACCATGACAAAGGATGCTATTAGAGTTTGGTATATAAAATAGTTTGGCTAAACAGGTAAACCAGATGAACCTGATGCAAAACCATAGATGAGTTTTAGCATGGAGACACAGACCTCAGATTACATTGGAAACAGTTCTATCCCTTCCCTGCTCGGTCCAAACCTAAGAAAAAAATAGTTTATGGCTGGAGTTGGGTTTTAACATGCAGTGAAATTGTCATTCCTATGGTTTCAGGCATACAAAATATAATATCATGAAACAAGGGACAGGAATTGCTTCCCTAAATGAATTGAATTTCCTGTGAATCAAACAGATTGACAGGTAGTGGAGATTTACAATTATAGTCCAGTCTGTGGCTGATTTATTGATACTTTTTTGCCTTTTTTTCTGCATTTTTTGTTCATTGGACAATATTTGTGGTTCAAAGATACCAACCTAGCACAGAGGCCTTACTTCAGTAAGATTCCCTTTAAGTGTTTACCATGGTTCCAGTAAAAATAAAGAATAATGTGAGATGGAAAATGTCTGCAGGAATTTGTGTCTTTTTGTGAGGTCAGGTATTAATGTTGGATGAGAAGATCTGACTCACAATTGATTCATCACAAAGCTGTTCAGCAGGATTGAGGTCAGGGCTCTGTGCAGGACACACAAGTTTGCTCTTTATGGAGCTGGCTTTGCACACAGTCATACTGGAAAAGAAAAGGACCTTTCCAAGACTGTTGCCATGAGGCTGAAAGTACAAGGGAAGGTTGGAATGCCTGTCATACAAAAAAGAGAATTTGTGAGGTCAGGTCAGAAGACCTGTCCCACCATCAGTTTTCCAATTTATCCCAAAGGAGCCCAGTAGTAGGGATAAGCTTCGTGTTCGAGTCGAACCCATGTTCGACTCGAACATCGGCTGTTCGATCGTTCGCCGAATTGCGAACGTTATGGGCCGTTCGCGCTAAATTCGTGTGGCGCGTCACGGCCCATAATTCACTGCGGCATCGCAGTGCATTGCTGGCTGATGATTGGCCAAGCATGCACTATGACCCGCATGCTTGGCCAATCACAGCGCCGTCAGTAGAGAGAGCTGTAATTGGCCAAAGCCAGGGTGGCTTTGGCCAATTATGGCTCAGGGGATTTAGTACACACCCCACACTATATAAGGCCGCCTGCACGGCGGCCCTGTGTAGTGTGTGTTCCGGTGTGCTGAGAGATAGAGAGAGAGAGAGACAGTGTCATTTGATTTGAGTTAGATAGATTAGGCAGAACAGTCAGTCAGTTAGCTGCACTTACAGTGTATTGTGTATATATATGCATCCCAGGTGTTGCATATATATATATACACTGTATTCAGTTTAGCTAGATCCGTTCCTGTTATCTTCTATCTAGACTATTTACATTTAATGCAGTGCGTCCTGCTCACAGTGTTCAGCTAGATCCGTTCCTGCTATTTACATTTAGTGCAGTGCGTCCTGCTCACAGTGTTCAGCTAGATCCGTTCCTGTTATCTTCTAGACTATTTACATTTAGTGCAGTGCGTCCTGCTCACAGTGTTCAGCTAGATCCGTTCCTGCAATTTACATTTAGTGCAGTGCGTCCTGCTCACAGTGTTCAGCTAGATCCGTTCCTGCTATTTACATTTAGTGCAGTGCGTCCTGCTCACAGTGTTCAGCTAGATCCGTTCCTGCTATTTACATTTAGTGCAGTGCGTCCTGCTCACAGTGTTCAGCTAGATCCGTTCCTGCTATTTACATTTAGTGCAGTGCGTCCTGCTCACAGTGTTCAGCTAGATCCGTTCCTGTTATCTTCTAGACTATTTACATTTAGTGCAGTGCGTCCTGCTCACAGTGTTCAGCTAGATCCGTTCCTGTTATCTTCTAGACTATTTACATTTAGTGCAGTGCGTCCTGCTCACAGTGTTCAGCTAGATCCGTTCCTGTTATCTTCTAGACTATTTACATTTAGTGCAGTGCGTCCTGCTCACAGTGTTCAGCTAGATCCGTTCCTGTTATCTTCTAGACTATTTACATTTAGTGCAGTGCGTCCTGCTCACAGTGTTCAGCTAGATCCGTTCCTGTTAAATTCCTACTGACAGGCAGGCTTGTCTGGTTACAGTATATAAAGCTACCTGAAGAAAATTACAGGTGTTCTATTTGATCCTATTAGTACCACGGTCAGGCAGCTAGACTATTTACATTTAGTACAGTGCGTCCTGCTCACAGTGTTCAGCTAGATCCGTTCCTGTTATCTTCCTACTGACAGGCAGGCTTGTCTGGTTACAGTATATAAAGCTACCTGAAGAAAATTACAGGTGTTCTATTTGATCCTATTAGTACCACGGTCAGGCAGCTAGACTATTTACATTTAGTACAGTGCGTCCTGCTCACAGTGTACAGCTAGATCCGTTCCTGTTATCTTCCTACTGACAGGCAGGCTTGTCTGGTTACAGTATATAAAGCTACCTGAAGAAAATTACAGGTGTTCTATTTGATCCTATTAGT
Organism: Lithobates clamitans; assembly: GCA_037952925.1. Classification (NCBI taxonomy): domain Eukaryota; kingdom Metazoa; phylum Chordata; class Amphibia; order Anura; family Ranidae; genus Lithobates; species Lithobates clamitans. The sequence continues at coordinate 823,726 of JBBGZY010001996.1, read as the reverse complement.
ACCACGGTCAGGCAGCTAGACTATTTACATTTAGTACAGTGCGTCCTGCTCACAGTGTTCAGCTAGATCCGTTCCTGTTATCTTCCTACTGACAGGCAGGCTTGTCTGGTTACAGTATATAAAGCTACCTGAAGAAAATTACAGGTGTTCTATTTGATCCTATTAGTACCACGGTCAGGCAGCTAGACTATTTACATTTAGTACAGTGCGTCCTGCTCACAGTGTTCAGCTAGATCCGTTCCTGTTATCTTCCTACTGACAGGCAGGCTTGTCTGGTTACAGTATATAAAGCTACCTGAAGAAAATTACAGGTGTTCTATTTGATCCTATTAGTACCACGGTCAGGCAGCTAGACTATTTACATTTAGTACAGTGCGTCCTGCTCACAGTGTACAGCTAGATCCGTTCCTGTTATCTTCCTACTGACAGGCAGGCTTGTCTGGTTACAGTATATAAAGCTACCTGAAGAAAATTACAGGTGTTCTATTTGATCCTATTAGTACCACGGTCAGGCAGCTAGACTATTTACATTTAGTACAGTGCATCCTGCTCACAGTGTTCAGCTAGATCCGTTCCTGTTATCTTCCTACTGACAGGCAGGCTTGTCTGGTTACAGTATATAAAGCTACTTGAAGAAAATTACAGGTGTTCTATCCCAGCTTAGTGCAGCTACAGGCCATTAGTATGTCTGGAAGGCCAAGAAGGAGAGGCAGACAGTCACAAGCCAATAAGAGAGGGCAAGCAGGCTCTGTGTCTAGTGCTGGTCGTGGAGACGGTGCATCCTCATCAGCACGTGGCCATGGGACACGCTTGGCCTTTTTTTCGGCAGCTGGCCGTGTTGAGCCGCAACATGCGGAAGACTTGGTCGAGTGGATGACCAAGCCGTCCTCATCCTCCTCATCCTCTCTCACCCATGCCCAGGGTGCTTTGTCTGGCAAAGCAGCGGCCTCTTCCCTCAGCTCAATGTCATCAGTGACTCCTTCCCTAGCTCCACCATGTCCTCATGAGGATTCCCTCGAACTGTTTGACCACAGTGTTGGGTACATGCTCCAGGAGGATGCCCAGCGTTTGGAAGGCTCTGATGACGATACTGAGCTCGATGAAGGCAGTAACATGAGCGCGGACAGAGGGGGTGCCCAAGAAGGACAGCAATCTGGCAGTCATGCTCCCCCTGCTGCAGCATACTGCCAGGTTTGCTCCAGTGATGAGGAGGGAGGGGATGATGAGGTCACTGACTCAACGTGGGTGCCTGATAGGAGAGAGGAGGAGGAGGAGGAGGAGGAGGAGGAGGCGGCAGCACATCACCAACGAGGCAGGATGCCCACCAGGGGCCAGCCTAAGGGCAGCACATTGACTGCATCACACCCCAAAGCTCCACATGTGCAGGGCGCTGCAGTCTCTGCGCGTTATTCAAAAAGTTCTTTGGTGTGGGCCTTTTTTGAGACGAGTGCATCAGATCGCACCGCTGCTATTTGCAACATATGTCTCAAGCGTATCTCGCGTGGCCAAAACATCTCCCGCTTGGGTACCACATGCTTGACCAGACATATGTTGACCTGCCATGCAGTTCGTTGGCAAGCGTATCTAAAAGACCCACACCAAAGAACAAAGAGGATCTCTCCTTGCTCCTCATCAGCTGAGATTTCCAACCCCACTAGACCTTCAGTCCTCTCTGAGACCTGCAGTGAGAGGAATGAAGGTGTAGAATTAGGTGTGTCACAGCCAAGTACTTGTGGGCAATCTGCTTTTGGTACACCGACGTCAGATTGTACCAGGCAAATTTCCCTGCCCCAGCTGCTGCACCGCCGAAAGAAGTTTGCTCCCAGCCATCCACATGCCCAGCGGTTGAATGCTAGCTTGGCAAAATTGCTAGCACTTCAACTGCTGCCTTTTCAGTTGGTAGACTCTGCCCCCTTCCGTGAGTTTGTGGAATGTGCGGTTCCTCAGTGGCAGGTACCCAAACGCCACTTTTTCTCACGGAAGGCGATTCCGGCTCTCTACCGGCATGTGGAAGGCAATGTCCATGCCTCGCTGGACAGGGCGGTCAGCGGTAAGGTGCATATTACCGCTGACTCATGGTCCAGCAGGCATGGACAGGGACGTTACCTAAGTTTCACGGCGCATTGGGTGACTCTGCTGGCAGCTGGGAAGGATGCAGGACAAGGTGCAGTAGTGTTGGAGGTTGTTCCGCCACCACGCCTCCAAAATGCTGATTGTGACACACCTCTCTCCTCCACCCCCTCCTCTTCTTCTTCCTCCATGGCCTCTTCCTCGGAACCAGCGGTGCTCCGTAGGCGTTCAAGGGGCTACGCAAGTACGCAGGCCAAAAGATGCCATGCGGTGCTTGAGCTGGTGTGCTTGGGGGACAGGAGCCACACTGGGGCAGAGGTTCTGTCAGCTCTGCAGGGGCAGGTTCAGAGGTGGTTGACGCCACGCCAACTTAAGGCAGGAATGGTGGTTTGCGACAATGGCACCAACCTCCTCTCTGCCCTCCGACAGGGACAAATGACCCATGTGCCCTGTTTGGCTCACGTCCTTAACTTGGTGGTGCAGCGGTTCTTGGGCAGGTACCCGGGCTTACAGGATGTCCTGAGGCAGGCCAGGAAAGTCTGTGTGCATTTCCGCCGGTCATATAATGCCAGTGCTCGGCTGACGGACCTCCAAAAGGAGTTTAACCTGCCCAAGAACCGCCTAATCTGTGACATGCCCACCAGGTGGAACTCAACGTTGGCCATGCTGCAGCGGCTGCACACGCAGCAGAGGGCCATCAATGAGTACCTGTGCGACTATGGCACCAGGACAGGGTCAGGGGAGCTTGGTTTTTTTTCCCCACGCCAGTGGGCCATGATCAGGGATGCATGCACTGTCCTGTCACCATTCGAGGAGGCCACGAGGATGGTGAGCAGTGACAGTGCATGCATCAGTGACACTGTCCCCCTTGTCCACCTGTTGGAGCACATGCTGCGTGGAATAATGGACAGGGCACTTGAGGCAGAACAGAGGCAGGAAGAGGAGGACTTCCTTAGCTCTCAAGGCCCCCTTTATCCAGACAGTGTTCCTGCGTGCCCGCCGATCACACAGGAAGAGGACGAGGAGGAAGAGGAGGAGGAGGAAGATTGTGTCAGTATGGAGGTGGAGCCTGGCACTCAGCATCAGCAGCAGTCTTTAAGGGATCAGTCCCAAGAAACACATGGACTTGTACGTGGCTGGGAGGAGGTGGCTGCGGACCATGTCGTTCTTAGTGACCCAGAGGACTCCGGACCAAATGCCTCAGCAAACCTACGCTGCATGGCCTCCCTGATCCTGCAAAGCCTGCATAAGGATCCTCGTATTCGTGGTATCAAGGAGAAGGACCAATACTGGCTGGCAACCCTCCTTGATCCACGTTACAAGGGTAAGGTTGCGGACCTTATCTTGCCATCGCAGAGGGAGCAGAGGATGAAACATCTTCGGGAGGCCTTGCAGAAAGGTCTGTGCAACGCGTTCCCAGAGACTGGGAGGTTACAAACTCCTGTTTCTGGACAACGTGTTGCTGAGGCTTCGGTCAGTCAAAGAAGGAGCGGTGGAGAAGGTGGCCGTCTGACCGATGCGTTCAGACAATTTTTTGGTCCGCAGCCCCAAGGTATGATCGGTTCCAGCAACCATCGCCAGCGTCTGTTTTACATGGTGCAGGAATACCTAGGGGCAAGATCAGACTTGGACACCTTTCCCACCGAAAATCCTCTGGGTTACTGGGTCTTGAGGATGGATCACTGGCCAGAGCTTGCACAGTATGCAATTGAGCTACTGGCCTGTCCTGCATCCAGCGTTCTTTCGGAACGCACATTCAGTGCTGATGGAGGCGTGGTAACCGATCACAGGGTGCGTCTGTCCACCGACTCGGTCGATCGGCTGACCTTCATAAAAATGAATGAGTCTTGGATCACCACCAGCTACCAAGCACCTGATGCTGATGTAACCGAATAATTTTTTTTGAAATCTCAGATCCCTTCAAAGACTGCCTATGCTGATGCTGAGTGACTATCCCTGAGTAATTATCCTCTTCCTCCTCAATCATCACGCTGATAGCTTGTAAGAACATTTTTGGTTCTGGGCGCCACCACCAGTGCCTAAGGCACAATTTTTCAGCCCCTGTTTAACAGGGGCGTGTAATTACAATTTTTGATGTAATACTTTGCAGCAGGGCTCGTTCCTGCATTCCAACTAGAGTGTCTGTGAGGGGTTGCAGTGTTGTGGCACCAGCACCAGTGCCTAGGGCCCAATTTTTCTGCCCCTGTCTAACAGGGGCGTGTAATTACAATTTTTGATGCAATACTTTGCAGCAGGGCTCGTTCCTGCGTTCCAACTAGAGTGTCTGTGAGGGGTTGCAGTGTTGTGGCACCAGCACCAGTGCCTAAGGCCCAATTTTTCTGCCCCTGTCTAACAGGGGCGTGTAATTACAATTTTTGAAGCAATAATTTGCAGCAGGGCTCGTTCCTGCGTTCCAACTAGAGTGTCTGTGAGGGGTTGCAGTGTTGTGGCACCAGCACCAGTGCCTAAGGCCTAATTTTTCAGCTCCTGTTCAACAGGGGCATGTAATTACAATTCTTGATCTAATATTTCACAGCAGGGCCCTGTGAGGGCTTACAGTGTTGTGGCCACAGCAACACCTAAGGCCCAAATTTCTGCTGAGTATATAGGGCAGGACCCTACTTTCAAACATCTAACTTACAAACGACTCCTACTTGCAAACGGAAGGAGACAACAGGAAGTGAGATGAAATCTACCCCTAGGAAGGGAAATTCTCTCCTGTAAGAGTTAATATGGGAAAACAATTTCTCCTTTCCACTGATGCTTTCCAATCCTTGTTCCACAAAAAAACCCAAATTTTCAAAAAACATTTTTTATTGGGACAAAAAAGTGAGGTGAAATCTTCTGAAGAGGAGGAAAGACAGCAAAACAAATGTCACAGGGGTGATAACCCTTCCCTATGTTTTCCAAAAAGCTTAGAAAAGATTTTTTGGCTGGAGCTAAACACGTTAAAAATGTTCAAAATTACAAACAGATTCTACTTAACAACAAACCTACAGTCCCTGTCTTGTTTGCACCGCCTGTATACTGCTGTTCAGAGTATATAGGGCCTGGTGGCCCCACACCTTTCCTTATTTTAATTTGGGTGCGGGGTTCCCCTTAATATCCATACAAGACCCAAAGGGCCTGGTAATGGACTGGGGGGTACCCATGCCGTTTGTCTCACTGATTTTCATCCATATTGCCATGACCCGACATGACATTAAACCCGCAAGCAGTTTTAAATGAGATTTTTTCCTTTAAAAATGACATTTGGTGCAGGGACTGTTCTAAACATGGGAAACACGCGTCACTTTACAGGCATACTATAGACACCCCCCCAGGTACGATATTTAAAGGAATATTTCACTTTTTTTTTTTTACTTTAAGCATCATTAAAATCACTGCTCCCGAAAAAACGTCCGTTTTTAAAAGTTTTTTTTGCATTGATACATGTCCCCTGGGGTAGGACCCGGGTCCCCAAACCCTTTAGGACAATACCATGCAAATTAGCCTTTAAAATAAGCACTTTTGATTTCGAACGTTCGAGTCCCATAGACGTCAATGGGGTTCTAACGTTCGTGCGAACTTTCGGTCCGTTCGCGGGTTCTGGTGCGAACCGAACTGGGGGGTGTTCGGCTCATCCCTACCCAGTAGGGTTACGGTCAGGGCGCTGTGCAGGATGCTAGAGTTCCCCTATGCCAAACCATGACTTTATGGAGTTGACTTTGTACACAGGGGCACAGTCATGCTGGAAGAGAAAAGGGTCTTCACCAAACTCTTACCACAAGGTTTCACAATTTTCTACAATGTCTTTATATGATGTAGCATTAACAGCACTCTTCACTGAAGTCACTTGAACTGCATTATTTGGAGGTGTGTTTGGGGGAGGCACATGCTTGTGGCCATATTTTGTTAAGCCGTGTTTATTCTTTTTACAGGAAGGAAAAATGTGATTGTGGTCATTGATGATATGAAGGATATAACCTCTCAAGAGAAGGATCACATACTGGAAAGCCAGCCCGACATTCGCAAATTTGCTAGAGATGTGTTCTTGTTCAAGGAAACAGGGAAAAACAAAGAGAACCTGAATGTGATAGTAAGCCTTATAGTCCAAAGTAAGTCTTTCATTAAGTTCACTCTTACCTCTGGGTACATATTCAGATGACATCTAGTAGGAATAGGAAGATGCAGTGCAGAGTATGCCACATAATATATATAAAACATTAATGTACATTACACATTTTTTAATCTTTATGATGTACAGCAATGCATGTCAATGTGAATTGTTATAGTGCATGTTGATGTGCAATGTAAAAAGCATTAAACAGGACTGTAAAAGACATGGCAATGCAAATCATTGCTCAGTAACAAGTGTTGATATGCATTATGTGTTAATGTGCATCATGTCATGTTTTCTATAGCATATTACAACATGCAGTGACATGAATTGGGAAAACTCAACAGTTGGCAATCTCTGGCACATTTTTGCTTGATGCAATTGACATTGAAACCAATGGAAATACATCAAAATACATGTCTAACATCAAAACACAGCTGAATTAGCTTAGCTGAATTAGAAAGCAAAGGGAACAACTAAAAACCGAACAGCTGGAAACCCCCTAACTTCTTAAATATAATGCACCAATGGGCTAAAAAATGATTGAGAAAAGACAGATCACTTTACTTATTATGTCTAATTTGCAAATTAAGCTTTATTAAGTCTGAAATACACAATATATGCTTGTAGGACACACTAATTCGAAAAAAAAAAAGAGGTAAACCTGCAATATACAGTATCAGCTTACTGAGCACATATCACATAGTTGCCTGCTGGTGTGTACTCTATACTGTATATCAAAGAAACACTCACAGAGATTTCTATCATGAAGATACAATTCATACAGCAGTATAGTACAGAGCAAATCAGAAGATCAATCCATAAGGTGTAACAACAACTGTAGAAAAGCTGTGCTATCAAGATAAATATAAGATTAGAACCTGTGTCAGGTTTCTGGGGTAGTGAATCCTTGTAGAATGCCAAGCTGGGTTCTCCAGGGTACAGAGTATAAGCCTCAGCCTGTTTCTTCCTGATGGTGAAGATGGACTTGTAGCAAGCTGAGATCAGGCCAGGGCCCCCAAGTACGCCCTGCTGACGATATAGAGACCACTCGAATATGCATATTATGGATAGCAGGAGAGAGAAGAGGATCCAGGAAACAAGCAAAGGTCAGGGCAGGTGGCAGACAAGCACATACTAAAGACGAAGCTGGGGTTGGTACACGAAGATGGGTGGTGGCCAGGATATGATTTGTAGGACTAATGGTGTTGCGATTTAACACAACATTCAGTATCAGCAATGACAAATAATCTGGACAAGGGTTCAGTGTGGCCATTTTTGGTTAAATACTCTTGCGTGTGTTGATTAGATAATCCAACGGATCAGAATGGACAATAGCTTTTGGCCTTGCTGCCCTCCAGGATAGGGATATCCTAGTGATAGACAGAAACAGAGAAAAGAGGGCGCACCAGCCTAGTGCATTAACCTTTAGTACATTTATTCAAAAAGCATAAATAAAAACTACTCACAAAAGTAGAAAGAAAATTGCGCTTATAACAGTCTTTGACGTATAGCAGTCTGTCCGCTGATAGTAGTCTCCGAGTCCTAGAGAGGGGGACATATGAACCGCTTCTGGCTAACGCGTTTCAAAGGTTAAACCTTCTTCATCAGAGTCTAACAGTGTTATTCTCTTGCAGCTACTTATACATGTGGTCATCTGGGAAGCACATCCCAGTTCTGTTCAGAGGCCCCTCCCCCCTGAAGGCGGACTTAGGTCAGATATAACTGAATACTGATCTTTGAAAATAAAAATAAACATGCATGTGTATACACACTCAGAGAACATCTCCACATATCTGTAAATACATAGACGCATGCACTCAGCTACAAGTAAGCTCGTATCCACAGGAAGATCACATACATCCCCTGTATGTCACTGATCTGGAGGGGAGATCTCAATTAGCTATATATATATATATATATATATATATATATATATATATATATATATATATAAATATATAGAGATATATATAGAGAGAGAGCAAGGAATGGTGGGATAGATGGAAACACTAATGAATTAAATAGTAAAGATATTAATAATGGTAATATTAAGGATGATAGTATCACCTTCATCCGGGCTTATAGTAGGAAAATACAAAATAGGCTAATGCGCAAACCAATAACAGTCAATCAACTAAAAAAGGAGGGGGGTAGGCTAACCAAGCGCTGCCAGCATAAAACAATGTGCTCACATGAACAGAACCAAACAAGTAAAATAACAAAACATATGCGGCGCTCTAAAAGCCCACACTCTTTGAAACGGAATAAACAGCAAAAAATAAAATTGCCACAGAAAACTAAAAGGGTTAATAGGAAGTGCAATGCGACTCCACTGGAACGCATAAACAATGCGACTGATCATACAAACCCGTAACACACATATAGAAATAAAAGTAATGAAAATAACATAAAAGTAAATTCATTAATAAAACAATGTGTATAAATTAATGCATACAAATCAAACATAAAAATGAATACTCAAATAATGAAGTGCTGTACACTAAAATAAAACAATGTGAATGATAAAAATGAAGATGAATACTTAAATCTAAGAGTGCAATCCACTGAAATAAATCAATAAATATGTGCAAATTTCATAAAGCTGCCAATCAAAATGTAAATCATATAATGCAATAATAATAAATATGTGCAAATTTCATTGAAAATGACAGTTCCTAAACGATGATGTGCAATTCATTAGATTCCATAAAAGTGCAAGAAAATTCCATAGCAATCCGTGTACCAAAAATATATGTGAAAATTGTCCCACTAAACGTAAAGAAAAAAAAAAAAAAAAGAAGGGATGTGTTCCAGGAATTCATGCAATAAAGTTCTTGATGGCTGTAAAGGCAGATCTTCTAATCATGCATGAAAGTGCAAGTGCAGTGAGCATTAAGTAAAACACAGTGACCAAAGTGGGTAAGTGCTTCCAAAACGTGCTCCGGGGTGCGACACCTGTTTCCCCCAGCCTCTCACCTGAAGCAACGGCCCCAATGGGCCAAGTCAAGCGTAGGCTGTCAAGCGGTGTAGGTCTCCCCAGGCACGGCCGCTTCCAATGGTAAGCGCAGCTAATATCCAGCCAGCGATCACACTACCCCGTTTGCTAGGTAGACAACTCAGCAGTAAGAGAGAGATAAGGACTCCATAGTGCAGTAGTTTAACATTTTAATAGATGAAAATAAATAGTAACTTACATAGAGGTTCAGATAAAACAGCTAGAACACAAGCGCTGTCGGGTTCGGCCGTACCCGACAGCATCGACACCTGGCTCCTCCCTGACACGTTGCGTCACAACACACGTGACTTTCTCAAAGGGTCATAGTATCACCTCCATCCGGGCTCATAGTATCACCTCCATCCGGGCTCATAGTATCACCTCCATCCGGGCTCACTCCTCGTTGTGGGGGCTACAATTGATCAAAGGGTACAGCCTCTCTCTCTGTCAACTCGATAACGCCTTGGGATAGTACATTGTAGTGTCCTATAGCGGCGGGTGGAATGCACGCCATGTTAGCTTCTTTCCATTGCGGTCCACAAGGTGGAAATGCCGCTCTGACGTCACTTCCCACGCATCCACTGTCACGCGGGTTTGGAGTCGGGGGTAGTAAACAATAGCCACCATAATGTGGGAGATAGATGGTAGAGGCCGAAGACAGACAAGTGCATTAAAGAAAACACCCCCTTGCACTCATCCATCCTCGGAACAGCAATAGAGAAAGCATTATCCAGCCCAAAGGGAAGAAAATGAGTTAAGATAAAAGAAAAGAAAAGGAAGATACTGCAGCGCTCAGCGTACCACATTCACAAATATAGACGCTTTTGTACATAAGTATTCACAGTTTAGTCACATATATCAGGTGCACATGTGGAAATGCCTCTGTACATAGATGCCCCCACAAAATGACACTCTAGTGGACAGCAAGAGGCGCAGCAGGTTGCTGAGTCACTGTGTATGTACTCGCATATTAACATGCACACACGCTCAAAGTATGCATACACATGTATCTGCGATCTCATTAGTTGTGTTAGTATGGATAGTATTGTCGTTTGTTATTTAGAATAATATACAAATAATAATAAATAATAATAGATAATAGATAGAGTTACCATGTGTGCCTATAGCCAAATGAGCTAGTGTGCACATGTAATGTATAAGAGCATAAGCAAGAGGTTCACGAAACGTGTCCGTGTATATGTGCAAAGGTGCACACACTCAGGCACTTACATCATATTAAAAATAAAACCTTGTGCCTACAATCGATATATAAAAATATAAAATATATATAATACGTAATAATCAATGATATACATTATTTTAAAAATGTGATAAAACAATTATTGTTAAAAAAATGTTTAAATGGTAAAAATAATTAGATAAAAGATAAACCACTAGTTTACACAATGTGTGCATAACTGTGCACACTAGGAAAAGAAAAAGAAAAAGATGTACATACACATATGCGTGAAACCATTTATGTAGATATATAATCATAAATTATGTGTCCTTGATCATCTTATAAAGAATGATATTATACATACTACTAGGTGGTTGTGGACCTACCGGTAATGCCGCGTACACACGGTCGGACTTTTCGTCTACAAAAGTCCAACGGACGCTGACGGACTAAAGCTGGCTGGTAATCCGATCGTGTGTGGGCTTCTCCGGACTTTCAACTGACTTTTTTAGCCTCAAATCCGACGGACTTTAGATTTGAAGCATGCTTCAAATCTTTACGTCGTAACTACGACGGACCCCGAAGTCCGCTCGTCTGTATGCTAGTCCGACGGACAAAAAAACGACGCATGCTCATAAGCAAAAACTAAACGGAAGCACTCGGTCTAGTAAAACTAGTGTTCGTATTGTAGGTAGCACATTCATCACGCTGCAAAATCTGTGATCGTTGAATGCAGCGCATTTTATTTCTTCTTTACGAAGGCTCTAAAGAACGAAGGTGTTTTGCTGTTCATAATCAGAGTTCTCCCAAACTGATTTCTGAATTCTTTTTCTCTTTGATCTCATGAATGATATAGTATGCATTTTAAAAACAATGTTTCCATACTAATAATACTTTTTCCCCTTTTTTTTTTTTAGGTTTGTAAAGTTAACACAAAGAACCCATTCTTATTTTTTTTTTTTATAGTGATTATTTTTTAGTTTTTAGATAAAGTTAACCCAAAGCACCGTTTTTGGTTACGTAAATTTTTGGATTTTCAAGACTTACCACTTGAACATTATTAACATTAGTAATGTATTTTTGGTGTGTTTTTTTTCAAACTCAATGAGATTGTTGTCCCTTGTTAATTTAACATTGTGTGTAAAATCAATGATTTCAAAGAAAAAACATAAAGTCTTTTGCTAAACTCAAAAAATGATCCATTTATTCATGGTCAAAATAAAATAAAGAGGAAGTCAACGCTGGAAAAAGTCGGTGTACCAGAAAATTGGGATCTTGCGGAGTCCATATAAGAGGGAGCACAATCTGGTTCAAGAATCCCAGAGATCAACAGCACCAGCAGATGATCTAGATGTCCCCAGACTGTGGTCCTACAACAGCCTGCGTCTTCTGTCAGACCAGACTGAACCCAGGTCATCATTTTCTTCTCTTCCCTGCAGCCTTTCCTCCACGCTGCCCTGCAGCCTTCCCTGTAGCCTTCTTTTGAGGCTGTGGCTCTGGTGTTTCAGTTGTGGCAGGAGGAGGAGGAGGAGGAGGAGGAGGAGGGGGGGCTGCCTCATGTAGTTGGGTGTTTTGTGTTAGCGTGCCCTGCAGCCCCTTATGGATTGTTTCCCCAAATAGGCGCTCACAAATGAGGCGCTGCTCCCTATTCATCTGAAGAAGCCTGCTGGCTAAGTAGCAGCCATAGGATTCTTCCGCTTCGGGGGGGCTCCTTAAAAAACGGGTGGCCTCTTGCATGAGGCGCAGGGATGCGTCCTGTGTGACCATCCCCTTCCTGGCCCTTTTTTTGGGAAGGTGGAGGGGAGGCACTTGGGATTCGGTCAGGCTCCTACTGGGCCCAGCCACCTCACTTGGCCCAGCCACCTCACTTGGCCCAGCCACCTCACTGGGAGCAGCCACCTCACTGGGAGCAGCCACCTCCTGCCTGACACTGGGCCCAGCCTCCTCCAGGATGATGGTGAATCCGGCCTCCTCCAGGCTGTCCATGGGCCTGGTCTCCTCCTGCCTGCCACTTTCCCCACATTCCTCCTGGATGGACTCATCCTGTTTATAAAAAAAGGACAATAGTTTGAGTATATTTTTTTGGGTTCATCAATGACACACAGTTTGCTTCTCATGAATAGCAAATTCAATGTGAATACTTCTCTTTAATAAAAGAGTCTAATCAGACACCCTAATTATTTCAAGCAGGTGCCAAACATATTTAGCCACTACTGTCAATTGATATGTATACACAATTTTGAGTGCCAAATTATTTTAGACAATTATAACATCCAGTTAACATCATTAATATTAGTACAGTAAATATTTGTTAAAATAATTTACCTGACTCCAGATGGTCATATCTGGTTCATCCAGGATGGAAGACCCAGCTTGCTCCTCATCAGCCTCTGCTGGGGTGGAGGGAAGGGTGGAGGGAAGGGTTGAAAGTGATGGCCTGGCTTCATTCTGGTCATCCAGAAAACGTAGTTGATTATAGTACCACAGCCTGGGTACATAAACATCATCTGCTGATGCTCCTGATCTCCTTGATTCCTGGATCTTCTTATGCTCCCTCTTATACATGTTCCTCAAGCCCCCAATTTTCTTGAGCAATGTCTCCATTGTTGCTTCCGGGATGGTCGCCTGGACAAAGGCCAGAAGTCTCTCCAGCGTTGACTTCCTCACATGCTTAGCATAATACTGAGGGTGTTTCACCTCCCACAAATTCCTCATCTCTCGATATTTTGAAATAAAAGATGTAAGGAACTCTGGATCCTTAAATAGGGGATTCATTATATCTGGAAAAGATGAAGTCACAAGACAAAAAACACTTTTATTATAGGTTTCTGCTAACCCCTCATCATCTTCTCCCTATGTAGGCCTCATCAATCTATCAAGCCATATAGGCCGCTTGCTACAAAGTCATGACCATAAAACCCAAAAAAAATCTCTTTAAAATTACCTTCGTTTTGTAACGTCCTGGTCCACTATCACCTACGCACAGAACGTACGTACGACACGTGCGCAAGGGCCCTCTTCATACACTACGCATGTGTGAAACTCTGCCTGCGTCGCCCGCCCCTGACGTTCGAAATTAACTCATGTTCTCCGCCCCCTAATTCGACGCACAGAACGTACGTACGACACGTGCGCAAGGCCCCTCTTTATACACTACGCATGTGTGAAACTCCGCCTGCGTCGCCCGCCCCTGACGTTCGAAATTAACTCATGTTCTCCGCCCCCTAATTCGACGCACAGAACGTACGTACGACACGTGCGCAAGGCCCCTCTTTATACACTACGCATGTGTGAAACTCCGCCTGCGTCGCCCGCCCCTGACGTTCGATTTTAACTCATGTTCTCCGCCCATTTTTTGTTACGGCGCGTAGTGGAGTTA